>JAJTIZ010000154.1:0-85780 GCA_021365335.1 Phaeosphaeriaceae sp. PMI808 | reverse complement strand
GAGTCTGCAGTTGTCGTCGATCGAGAGAGGTGCTCCCAATCTAATGCAATGCCAAAGTCCGAAAGAAATACTCGATCACCACTGACGAGAATGTTCTGTGGTTTGATATCTCGATGGCGAATCTTTATACTATGTATGTATTGAAGACCGCTTGCTAGGCAGCCAAGAAAGCTGCGCAATAACGAAACCTTGTCTGGCGAGTTGTGCGCCAGTTCGTAATAGTCAAATAGATTACATTCGGCGACGGGAATCATAAGGAGGGCAAAATATTTCGGATCAGTATAGCTCTGTACCTGCGACAATTTTAGTACATAGTGACGGCGCGAAAGTTGGTTGACATACAAGTTCTACGCAGTGATAATGCTGCACTCGTTTCAAGACTTGGAGCTCAGTGAGAAAGCTCTTTATAGCATCTTTACTTACGCCCCTCTGTCGACGAAACAACTTGCGGGCGTACTCGCGATGACTTACGATGCTCATAACTTTATCGACCTGTGCATGAGCACCTATACCAAGCTTAGCAACGACCTGAAAGGGAAGAATCTCTCCCTGCCGAAAGTGCACGTGTGGTCGATCAGAGTTTTTTTCAAAGAGTAACGATTTTGACAGAACCACGGATTGCCTCTCGACAAAGCGCGCACGTATAGTAGGCGACAATATGTTAGGTAGAGATGTTGGATTGAAAGGAAGCCAAATATCCGTAATGCCCTGGTCAATGAAAACATCGATTTGATCAAGCTGATCTATTAATCGAAGGACTGTGTATATTCTGGGAATATTGCTCCACGTGGCTCGGCCCACGTTGCTCAAATAAGTCGATATACGCAAGAAATCTTGATCTGTGTAAGTCACCGTCGAATCATTTGATTGCGAAAATAATTCCGTAAAGCTAGACTCGCTCTGCGCAGGGTTACCTGGGCGTGTAATTTCTGAGAAGTTCAGCATCTCAAGAGAGAAAGGTGACTCATGTCTTGAGATGGACCCTTCGAAATCAACCGCAACATGCTGTCCATGTGATTTAGCTACCCTCACAGGTATTTGGGAACTAGTGTATTTGTCGTCTATGATCGTATCTGGACCATTGAAGTAGCGAGGAGGCGCGGTATCGACCATGTTACTAGTCGATAGTGCAACACTTGCATTTGAACTCTGGGAATTGCCGTCGTCCTGTAAAGAAAGATCCACTGAAGTCTTCTCCGTGAGATTTCTGGAGTCAGAAGATAGTTCATTAGTAGTCTGATCCTCGTTCAATTGTCTTTCAGAAACGTCCGGTCGCTGTTCGTCGGTCTCTGCTAATTGCACAGATGAATCACGTCCCGCTTGAGGCACAACAGAAGGTGAAGGCGACGATTTGTTGGTTGACGTCTGACTGATTGTGGATTTGTCATTTTGAGCATGTTGATGCTTTTCCCTATCGTCTAGATCCAACAGAATCTGCATGAATTGAACCAATCGAGTAGTATACTCTGATTCCTGTGCTCTGGGGTTATCTTCAAGCCACCGAAGATATAATTCTGCCAATCGAATCCCTTCAGCGGTTTGGTCCATCAAAGGCTGTAAACTGTAGCTGGCCAATCTGGTGAATATATATTCTTCCAGGTTGTTCTTGGCCTGAATACGAAGTTCCTCAATTGTATCAGCTTCGTCGAATTTCTCTGCTGACTGGATCATCTTCCATAGCTCTTCTTTGGGTATAGCATCTCGAGATGTGAGGGTGAGTTGGCCGTTCTTCCCACTCAATTTCTCAACTGCGTAAACACTTGCCCCCATGTTTGCATCCACAGATATCTCCACTTCGATCTGTGGAACTCCGCGAGGAGTAGGTGAAAGAGCAATACAAAATTGGCCCATAAATTTGTTGTCCTTAGTTCGAGCATACTCGCCTTCGTATATAGAGATAGGAAAGCTCTCTTGATTGTCCTGAGATGTGGAAAATATACTTCTCATCTTCGTGGGAATTGTGGAATTTCTCTTTATTATTGGCGTCAACATGCCTCCAGCAGTCTCAATACCAATCGTGAAGGGTGCAACACCTATCACTACTATCTCCTTAGTCAACTTAGATGACTGACCTCCTGTAAGAACGGCTGCTTGGAACCCAGCACCTCTTGCTACAGCCTCGTCTGGATTCAGAGATTTTACAAGATTGAGGTGATCGAAGAACTCCGACCAAAGCGATACAAGTTTAGGAATACGTGATGAACCACCAACGATGACTACTTCTTTAACGTTGCTCTTTTCTAACCTCGAATCTCTAAGGACTCGTTCTATCGGCAAAATTGAATCGCAGAAGAGACTTCTACACTCTTCTTCAAACCGAGAACGGGTAATGGGCCATATCAGATCCTCGCCTTGATAAAGATGCTCCAGCTCAATTTGTGTTTGATTAACCGATGAAAGTTCGCACTTCGCTTTTTCGCACGCATGACGGACACGAGAGAGCGCCCGTGTGTTATCATCAAGTTGAAGACGTGAGATCCTTTTGAACGTACTGGCAAGATAATTAGTGAGGCGGGAGTTAAAGTCCTCGCCTCCAAGGAGTAAGTCTCCGGCCATCGTCTTGACTTCTACCACGTCTTGTTCGATTTCAAAGAGAGCCACATTCAGAAAACCAGCCCCGATATCGATTAGCAGCACATTCCTATTTCCTTCTGCCTTGGTGCTTATTACATAGTCAAGACAGGCTAAGATTGGTGCGCTAATCAAACGGAGCAATTTCAGTTTAGCGATGAGGGCTGCATCTCGAATAGCCTGACATTGATCCATGCCGAAGTAAACCGGTACTGTTATTACTGCGCCTACAATCTTATCTTGTCCTCCGAGATACTCTTCTGCGTCTCTCCTAGCTCTTCCTAAGATCATTGCTATGACCTCGACTGGGGTCAGCACGAGGTCCTTATTCTGATGCCGTACAACAAAGGCTGGTTGGCTGTTCTTCTCAATGACGCGAAATGGCAGAGTTTTGATCATAGTTTGGAGACTGTCGTCGTGAAATTTCCTTCCAATGAACCTCAGGACATTGGTGATCGTGTTTTTTGGATTGAGGATAGCTTGACTTTCTGCCGCAGAGCCGATTAGGCGACCCGTTTCTGAGAAAGCAACGCATGATGGCATGAAGGAGTTGCCTTCATGAGGAATAATTTCGGCCTTGTCGTCTCGAAAAATTGAGGTGCAGGTCCTCGCCGTTCCAAGATCAATGCCTATACCATAGTTGACGGATGGCATTCTTTCAGTAGCATCAATTACGCAAAACAGACCACTACGCGTAGTTGGAATCAAGGAGCATCCAAAGGCGTGTTAGGTATCGTGGCACTTGATCGGCTTTAACCCCGCATGCTTCGCCAGCTGACACCCGCTTCGATCCGACAACGAAGAGCAGTCTGCAGCACCAGGCAGTAGCGAGAAGACTTTGAAGTGCAGGCGCTTGGTCTCTGACAGACAAAGTGGTACTCGGAGAAGAGCATATATGGTAATGACTGAATCGATGCTTATTGTCAAACACGTGAATGAGATGAGGGGTGCTGGTTGTGGCTGCGAAAACGCGTTCGCTTAACGTAGGGATCGGCGATACGAACCCAACACCATTTGCCCACCCACAAAGTGAGGTTATCCTGGCCAACACAGTAGCTATTATCATGAGATTTCATAGTAGAGTAGTAAGTAAACTCTTGTGATTAATTTGGATTATCTATATTTACTTAGGAGGTTAACGTTGCGGCCGCGGCGGGTGGTTTTTGGAGAAGGTGGTAGTGTAGGCGTGCCGCAGGATACTTATATCTACTCTACCCGCTCCAGTCAGCACTAGTATCGGCCAGACTGGTCAGTAGAGGACGAGATGCTGACAATTAGGCTAAGAGATTTTCTCTTTAACTATAGAGTACTAGATATAACTAACTTCTAATAGAGTTATAGAGCTAGAAGATAGAAAGTAGGCTGGAAAATGGGACGGGGTTGTGTTAGCCCAACCCAGCCCCGACCCAACCCCGACCCATTTACTAGCCTAGTCCCCGACACCTCACATCCCTACGAACTGATGGGGCCCAAATTCAGAACCTCTTCATGCTGGCTCATACTGGCTCGCGGCGAGCTCAGGCTTGCACAGCCACAACTCAAGCTACTTACTCGTTGCTCATGTTACACCCCTGCGTAACTCAAGGTCAAATCCGGAAAAGGCTTTGTGTGAGAGTAGATTTCACTTAATTGTTAACCGCTATTTTTGTGGGTTTGAGCTGATAGTGACTGCGGGGAGCTCGAGGTGATGTGAGAGTTGACGCTGAAGGTAGTGGGTGAAGGCGCAGGTCTATCAGATCTCATGATAGAAGTAGAAGGCCCTAGTGAGTCTCCCCGCGTGGCTCGCGAAAAAGGGAAAGCCATCCCTTCTTCCATCGGCCCGCTCGAGTGCGACTTCAAGCTGGACAACTCGCAAAGGTCGACTTGCTTTCTCTGCCTGAAAGACCTCTGTTCACGATCAGCTCTCACCAAGCACCACAAGGCGGTGCAGGTCCCAGGTACCTGCTTTATCTGCGAAGGCCAACTTCCCCCTGGCGCTCTGAGGCACTGTAATACGCACTCTGAAGTCTTCACGGCTGGAAGGCTCTTCCAGTGTCCAGAGTGCTTGCTGGCCCTTGGGGAAAAGAGCGAGTATCTCAGCGGTGACGATATGCTAGTCCACCTTGCCACGGTCCACAGCCTTCCAGCCATTGTGCGCTGTGTCCTTTGCAACCACTTCTCCACCAAGAGGGGCCTTTCGATCCACACGAGAGGACACTTCAATGCCGAGTCCTCGCTAGTCACATGCCCATGTTGTATTATAGCATCCAGGAAGGAAGGCACCTTGTTCGCTACCTTCGAATCCTAGCACCTTCACGCCACCATATCGAGCCATCGTTACGACCTTCTAGACGTCACCACTCCCAAGTTTGTTGGAGCCAAGCGCAAGAGAGGATGCACAGATGGTTATCCTAGCCCGGTCTCGAGCCCCTGGAGGCATCGACGAATGGGTTAGGGTAGGAAATAGCCCAGAGGCCATCAATCAAGTCTTTGGCTCACTGCCCAGTCCCCCGGCTTCAGATGCCGGAGAGCCAGACATGCCTTTCAAACGGCCAAGGCCTTGCTCTCTCACTTATGTCCAGGGGGGGACGACACCCATCATCGACACACTTCTCGACCCTCCATTGCCGACTAGATGCATCGAAATTGGTTGAAGTCGAGCGGGAAAGTGTTTGAGATGGAGGCAAACTCAAGCGTTCGAGCTGATGGGCTTGGAAGGAGAAATGGGAAGGCTTGGATATGGGACAGACGGCCCGACTCGCCAGCTGCTTGAAGAGATCATTTAAGATATTTAATGTTTTAATCACAATACTTTCACCAGTCTCAGCCAACTTGCCTCCCTTCTGTCGATAGTGACTTGCGTCCTGTCAGAGAGGAGAATGGGGGAAACCGGCGTAGTTTGGTACTTGGAAGTCTTGAAGTCGTCTTTACCCCTTTTCAGTCACTGCTACTTGGCATGTACGTGAAACTGAGACAGAAATCTGTTATGTACACCAAATACTTGGAACGCCTTTGCACCATTTGCATGCCATGCCGAGCCAGTTGCCATCTATTACGTCAATGTTATTAATTGTTGGGCTTCCGCCTTCCCCCCCCACGACGTCTGTAATGCTGTGAAACCAAGTGGCTCATCTTAAGTCCTCCTCTGTCGTTGTGTCTTGCGGATCCCTCGTGCTTCAGCGGGAGGTATGGGAGACGGAGCCTCTTCAACAGCAACACCGGCACGGCGGCGCTGACTTCGACGAGGTCCGGGGCTGGCAGTCGTTGAGGTGGCTGCTGTTGCATCGGGCATCACGATTCCAGACCCTTTCTCTGTTTCTGTCTCTCGATCTGGTGCTGAGCCGATGCCTTGGTCTTCCTGCCGCCTTCTCTTGGGCTGCTGGGGGTAGGATGTCATGGTCGTCTCTTGCCTTCCTCTTCTTGCTGCTATTTAGACTCGGGCTTTTCTTGGCCAATTCGTGTTCCAGAATGGACGTAGTGTCGATAAAAGGCAGCTGCTCGAGAACCCAATGCGCCCGCAGGCCTTGACGGTGGACAGCCATCTCCCCTCGTCGGTAAGCATTCGTGCCTTTGATGAACTTGCGAATCTGCTGCCTTGTGGTCTCCAGTTGGCCTCTAGTCACGCCTAGTTCCTCATCAAGTGTCCTGGTGGTTGTTGGTGTAGTGGAAAGTGGAGACGTGTTGAAGCGCTGCAGTTCGTCCCATGCTTGTCGATATTGCGGCTCTGCGACTCTCATTGCCGCAGCATGCCTGCCCAGCCACCAGTAGATGTAACCAAGATACTCCACCCAGGTTGTCCATGTGTCTTGCAGGCGTGGGTCCTCGGCAAGCTGGAATGGTTGTGTGAAATGGTGAGACACGGGACGTCTCTCGACCGCCCGCTTGTATGCCGTGAAGCCCTCTTTACCGGATAGCTCCAGGTATCTCGGTTCGTACTCCCAGATTTGCTTGGCCGTCTCCTCGAACGAATGATCAGAAACGACTTCTAACTCTCCCTTGTGCAAGTATCTCTTCCTTCGCGATTCCAAGAAGGCCGCGAAGCCTTCGTCGCCTGCGTACTTGCCGCGATTGTCCTACTGCCACTTGTGCTAGAATGTCTCCTAGTCCTCTAGTTGTGTTGAGAATGCCGGCAGCACGTCACTATCTTAGCTGCCCGAGACTGTGTCGCCCAGCCACGGCTCCAAAATTTTCCGGTTGGCATTCGCATCTTTCGAGGCGTGAAGGAGAAGCTCGAATGACATGACTGGTTGGCCACCAGCCTTCACAAGTTCATTATGGCAGAAGGTTTCGAAGTGGGTGTTGCCCTCGGGGGGCGGGCTGCAAGTTGGGGGCCTGACATGTTCCCTCTGCGACCATGAGGGTGTGTCCGCCGTCCTGCTGTGACCGGCAAGTATGCCCAAGAGTCTCAGGAGCACATTGGAGTTAAAAGGGCCAGCCTTTTCCGCAGCAGCACTGCACGATATGCACGGTCAGCGGCAGATTCGCAGAGCCGGAACGATTGCGCAAGCAGGTGGGTGCAATTACCTCAGCTTATCACGGAACTCATTTTGTTGGCCTTCTGAGAGGCCATCCACGCCCGAAGTCGTTATGTGGGGTACGGCAGTCGTCCAAGAACCGCGCAAGCTGGTGCTCGTCCAAGGCAAACAGCTCTTCACAAGAGTAAACCGCAGGTGCGAGGGCTTCAGGTGATAGCATGCGTCCGGACAGGGTTGGGGGTTGTGGGTGATGGTGGCGCGACCCACTAGTGGCTGAGTCACGGTGAGGCCCGTGCCACAACATCTTTAGAAAATATTTACACATGCTTCATCTACAACAAAGTCTGTCCTTTAGACTTGGGTTTCCCCAATCCACACCTTGCTGCGTTTACTATCGCCACCTTCCGGTCCCCGCCTCTTGCGCTGAGATGGCGATCCCACAGCTATGGCATCGGGACCATTCTCCTCTCTCACGGCATTGGCAAGGTTATGGATGATAGCCGCACAAAGTGCTGAGCCAACTGAATCCGAGCTAGCCCCATGCTGCCCACCTTCACCCTCTTCTAAGCCTGCAGTGGTTGCTCCTGCGTTCCATACCCCCCGCCGCTGTCCCTACCACTATCACTCGTCTCGCCTCCAAATAAACATAGCGCTTTTTTGTGACATATCTTCGCCGGCAGCCGATTCTCCGGGTCAACCACCAACATATCCTCAAGGATCATATCTCACGGAGTTCCTACGCCTAGCCAGCCGTGTACAGAACACCTCTGGAGCTAGATAGTTAGCGGTGCCACAGAAGCTTTTCAGTACATCTGACTGTCTTGACAACCCGAAATCGCCAAGCTTGACGTGGACTCTGCCAAGGCTCCAGTACTAGACCAGAACGTTCGCTGGCTTGATATCTCTATGGGCGACTAACTTCTCGTTGTGGAGATATGTGAGACCATCAGGCAACTGGGTGACGATCTGTGCTCTTTGAACGGGCGTCGTGAACTGGTAGCTGTCGAGAGAGCCTCCTGGGACATACTCGAAGTAAAGCTGTGGCCCATTGTCGAAACTCGCGTACCTCAACGCAACGATACTGTACTAGATTGAAACGCCAATCAGCATCTCCAGGAAAGCTCCAGCATGGGTTATAGTACTCACATGAGAAATACCCATCATTATATCGGCTTCCCAGTCCCAGTCCCCCCTTGCACCCGGCAGAGACTCTTTCAAGGCATACTCTTCCCCGCTTGTCACATCCCAGACGTACTTGACGACCGCAAAGCTCCCTCGAGCAAGCTCCTTCTTCCAGAATATTCGCCCAGGCTTCTGCGTAGATGGCGTGTCGGCCCCACCGGGAGTTGGTAGCTCAGTTTGCGTGCGATTTGTGATCTTCATGTCCAAGAAGAGGTCCTCAGCAAGTGCTGCTCCCTCGAGAAAGCGTGCGACGTTGTCGCGGTATGCCTGGGAGGTTATGTCATGATCGGGCACGATGAGTCTAAATTGAAGCTCTCCAACCACCTTGATGACAGGCACTTTGCCCTTCGCCAAGCTCGGCCCGCGAGCGCTCCAGGCGATTCCGTGTCCACGCTGCCCTTCCTCGCCATCGTAGATGACTCGCGTTCCGACCGTGGAGTCCAAGTCTTTCACAGCCAAGCGCATCTTCTCGTTGAAAGTCAGCGCAAAGTGGTACCACTGACGCCTGTCAACTTGGGCAAAACTAAGTCTGCCTGCAGGCTCCGTCTCGCCACCAGGCCTAGATGAGTCTTCGGGGGGTTGCTGAATCTCAGCACCTGACAGGGCAGACGCTCGATGTCATCTACCCCCTCTAGCTCTTCTGTTTTTTCTCTGACAAAGCGACTCTGCGATTCGGGCGCCGGCATGATCGAGTCGTTGCGCCGGCGAGGAGGGAGGAATCGAGACCTGTTGGCAAGCATGTTGATGGCTTCTTTTGCGCCATCTCTGCCCTGCCCTTCGGGCGGGAAAAGGTAGGCAATGACATCTGGGTCGTCCATCTAAAAGCACTAGAAATTGGCTGGATGACGGTATGAAGAGTGAATTAAAGGTACGAAAAGTGGTCCAACAAGGGACCAAAAGTGCAGAGTCACTGCTTGCGCAGTTGATGGATCTCCTCGATAATGGACACAGCCATTCAGCATGAGAAACGATAGGTAGACCCCGTGGTATACTTCAAGTCGGCGCCTGCACAGGAGAAGTTACATGCTGTCTCTGGGCTTTAGGTGAGGGGCATGCAAATATGGGAAAGCATTGGCTGGGAGACCACGTTGCGCTAGCCTAGCCTAGATAGATGCGGCGCAGGGGTGTTACGCACCAGTCTCTCAGTACGCGATTTACCGAGAGCTAGTCTCAAAACACCTGCTCTGCTCACAACCACGCCAGAGAATCGCCTATGTTCCTTATTCTCTACAGGTATCACACTATATAACTCATACATTACTTGCCCCCACTATTTCCTTCATTTTTGGCGTACATGATAAGACGGTGAACATTACCATAACAATTTGTCATGGGCTGGTTGTCTACCTCAGGTACGGATGGCTGGGAGAATGTGGGACTAGTGGCTCACCCAGTATCAAAAGATAAGCATGTTCAAAGGGTAGCCTCTAGCTTTACTTGAGACACCCACTCAAAACACCCAGGACTCGCATCTCGATATAGCTCAGCGAAACCCCGAAGAACAGGAGCTATCCCGTAAAGACTTTAGATCGTACCACCACACGACTACAACCTTCATCAAGCGCGAGATTCCAGAGTACGAGCGTACGAGGGCAGGGACGGCTTCCCTATTGTCGATCCATAGCTTACCAAGCGCTTCTCCAATGAGGCCGCCGCATACCAGCTCCTCAAAGAGAGGACCTCTATCCCTATTCTACGAGTCATCTCATCCGGCTACGACGTAAATAGCCTTCTTTACACAGAGATTGAGTTGATTCCATACAGCATCCAAGCTTCAGAAGCAGCCTCAGTGTGCCGGATGCCTAGCACTAGCCCCTGCTGCGGCATTGTGCGCCAGAACGTCGTAGATTTCGTTCACAACACGGTACTACTTCAGCTACGCAACCTCAACATTTCTCGGGCCCAGATTATTGGTCGCTTGTTGCCTGATATCTTCAATACAATCTATATTGGATTCTTTATGATTCTTTATATTCACTTAAACGAAAAGCCACTATCTATCGTCCTCCTAAGCCCTACAGATCCTATACTAGTTGTTAAAGGACATGGGAAAATGGTGAACCCTCCTTTGCAAATAATCCGGCGTGACTTCAGGCTCACTACGTGACGAAGATCCATATTTCTTGGCCATTGCGTTTGTGGAATCCTCCGAGGATACTTGGCGGGGTAAAGGCACTCCCGGGGTGCCACCGGGATCAAGTAGAGAATTACCTCCGGCGATGGGTTGGAGGTCACCGCAACGCTGCTTCCCGTGCTGTTCTGGGTTGTCCCTCAGGGCGTAAGACTGATCCCTCGGGTGGTCTTGAGTATTCCTGAAGCCTCTTCCATCACCTTGGAACGCCTGGTGAGAGCTGGCGAGGTTTGTCGACGAAATGGGATACTGGTAGTATCCGATCAGGCCGTCCTCCGGTTTGGCTGCATAATGTGCAAACACGTTGGGATTGGTGCCGTCTGTGGTGAAGGTCGTGACCTCGGCGTGGCCAGGAGGGCCAGGTCTCCCGAGATAGGAAAGGTCATGGTTCCTCGCATCATAGACAGGGGCCGGTCCGCTATAGGCACTCTGCAGCCTCGCTTCTGGCATATCCATTCCGGATCCGTTCCATCCCCCAGCTAAATACGGTAGAGGCACAGGACAGGGGTTATCCTTGTAAAGAATGGCCCCGTTGACTTGCTCGTTGACGGGAAACGGGCGGTATTCTGGCACTTCTTGGGCAAAATCGAATTGCATAGCAGACAGGCTGTTGTTGATAATGTCATAGGGGAATTCCTTGAGTGTGTAATTCCCTCCGACGCTGAGGAGCATGGTCGCCTTGTTAGGTTTTCTATCAACTTTGTCGACGTAGCCCTCATACGCTGGCTTGGAATCTTGATTAGTGAAGTGTGGAAGCCAAAGTTCTGGGGCTTGCGCTGGGGGGGCTTTGTCGGGGGGCAAGGCCGTTTCACGGGATCTGGCGTACTGCCTACGCTTATCCTCGTGTTTGTTGCTGTCGCCGTCGCTGTCCATCTGCCGTTTCCGTGGCCGTGTTGCTGGAGGAACTTGCTGGAGAGGCTTAGCCTTAGGCATAGCCTTAGCCTTACCCTTACCCTTAGGCTTTGGGTGTTGTATAGGAGTCTGCACGACATTCGGCGTCGCATGAGGATAGTAGGCCCACGCCCTGGTACCTTCGTCGTTCATGGTACTGATGTGTGCAGGATGGATGGATGGGTTTCGTTGCATGTAGTCGGAGAGGTTGGTTTTGAGGCAGCAAGATATGAGGGCGGATCCTGTTCATTGGCGGTTCCTGCGGGGTAATTTGTATGATCCTTTTGGTCGACTAAAATAGTGGTATCATCAGCTTTGACATGTGTCTCCCACCAAAACAGGTGCTTCATTACAACTTATTTTCTCTACAGCCTTTAGAGTCCTCAAGTTTGAATCTTATCTATAGATATTTAAGTATTATTTCTATTTCTATTTCTGTTTCTGTTTCTATTTCTATTTCTATCTTCAATTTGAATTTGTAGCTGATACTTACATCTATCGTTGAGAAGCAGGTTATGAAAATGCACTATTTTAGTCAACCAAGATTGATCCACCCCAACCAAAGTTCCCAACGCCTATCGACCCCTGAGACCAATCATGTTACGTTGCTATTACGATTTTCGATTAGTATTCAAGAAATGCAAATATTTAGCAACATCCCTGCGGGTCGAGAAACCCACTACTCGCCGCACTGGCCAGGATACTCCGTACTTTTGATCAACTTTTCATCTTACACACGCGTTTTTTTCGCAACGCAGCCATGCTATCGTGATTTGGAAGCTACACAGATGTCGAGCAGCGTATTAAGCATTCTTTTGCATCTTTGGATAGATCAAAAAAACCGCATGATTATAATGTGCCAGTTAACCGACTACGGCGTAGAGCCAGAGGCGTTGACCCTAGCGCAGGCTATCGTCTCGATGACGCACAGGGGGAGACTATCCCCCCTTGCATAACCCTTGCGTAACTAGCCAATAAGAAAGTGTACATAATTCATGCCGGTTAGACCCTATTAGCTGAGTGATCAAGTTGGAGCTCGGTAGGGTTACTGACCCAATAGGGGCTCATCGGCATGAATCATGTACACTTTCTTATTGGCTGGTTACGCAAGGGTTACGCAAGGGTTACGCAAGGAGCGATCGATTAGGCATGCCAGCACTAGCTCTCGGTTAATCGCGAAAGTGGGAATTTCGCGGAGCTTGGTGACGCCTCACCAAAAACAAGCCCTCTTTATAGTATTATTCCCCTACAACCTTCTAATCTATTAAGTTAAAATTTTATTAATATCTTCTAAATTACTTAAGCTTTCCCCCAAATTAATTTTAGAGAGTAAAGAATTGCTACTAAAGAGTAGGCTTTAATAGAAGAGAGACCTAGGTCAAATTTAAGGGAATTTGTATGAGAACGTCAATTTTTTTCAGAAATTTAAGAGGTGTATTTCGTTCTAAGAGCTATTATATACTCTATAAAGCTCCTTACTTCTTGAAATTAAATAATTATATAGATATAGTAATACTTTATACATCTCTAAATTCTAAGATATATTTCTATTATCGTTGTTGAGTAATAATACTGCAAAGAGGGCTCATTTTTAGTGAGGCGTCACTAAAGTAGCGTCAAATTCCCACTTTCGCAATTAACCGAGAGACTAGTACCGCAGCTGAAAAGTACTAAGCTAGCCGACAGGGTTTCGAGCCACCCGGGGTTTCGAGCCACCCCTCAGAAATCGGCCACCCATCTGAAAATCGTGTTTATTCTCTCAACCTAGTTACAATTGCCACTCTGTACACATAGACTGAAGGGTTCTAGCTGCTGCTTCAGTTGCCGCTCTCTCTGCTTCTCTCTCTGCTGCTTTATTGTTGTTTTGTGACTCCAAAAGAGCAGAGGCCCGTACAGCTACCATGATTGTCTCTACATCTGCAAAACGTTGATTTGGGTCTACATGAACTTTCTTTCGTGGCTGCTGAGGCTTAAGAGCTTCAAGTTGACTGTGAAGTCTTTTATTCTCTGCTTCAAGCGCTGCTGACCGTGTATTTGCTACTGCAAGTGCCTTGCCTGCTTTTTCAAAGAGCTGGTGAGTCTTGCGACTAATACTCTCGTTCTTGTGAAGCTCTCTCTGAGCTATAAAAAGATCACGAGGACCGTGAGGGGTAGAGAGGTAGCTCTTAGTAGGTTGAGGCTGATTTAGACGTGGTGGCGTAATAGGTCTTAGGGTTACTTGAGATGAGTTGACTACCCGGTCAATATTGAATGGATGGATGCCTGCAGCAGCCCATCCTGCTCGTATAACTCTCTTAGTAATTGCAGCCTCTCGAGCTTTATAGTAGGATGTAATAAAGCGCTCTTTCTTAACAGGTGCTGCATCATCAAGGTAAGATAGTGCCTGGATTTGCTGTCGGTAGAACCTCTTTACAACTGAGAATACTGAGAGGTCTAGAGGCTGTAGGACGTGCGAAGAATGAGGAGGTAGAAATAGAAGCTGAACTTTATTCTGCTTGCAGGCCCATAGGAATTCAATATCAATATGGCTGCCGTGGCCATCCAAAATAAGCATCCTCCAACGGTCGTCTACTGGTGCTGTATTAGGTAGAAATACGCGCTTTAACCACTCAATACCTATCGTATTAGATGTCCAGCCATTCTCAGAGGTTGTATAAAGCTAGTTAGGAATTGTCGCAGGAAACTAGGTACTCTGTAGGTTCTTCCCTTTAAATATAACCGAACTGCGTAGTTTCTTGCCCGTAGCCGACACACACTTAATTATTGATGCCCACTCACGATTCTCTGGTGACTGATGGTAAGCCTTCTTTTTCTGACTACTTGCGAGTACTCTGGTATTCGTACATACACCTAGAGCCTTCCCAGTTTCATCCATATTCCATATATCCTCAGCTCTTATACCTAGCCGTATACGAGTCCTCTCAAAGAGCTCAAGAAACGCGCGTATCTGTTCTTGTGTTGCTCCCTCAGCCCGTGCAGCCTCTATCTTTCTACCTACAACTGATGCGACGCGTGGGTTACGCTTAATAAAGAAGGATAACCAATGCTTGCCAACAGGATTATTGTCTCCATTCATCCTTAAGATTCGATTTGCCATTTCTCGAGCGCGAGCATAGGAGGGAGGAAAAGCGCGTGCGTCTTCTTCAAGGATCCATTGTACAAGAAACTCTTCTTGCTCTGGAGTTAATCGCTGCTGGTATACGTGGCTGGTTTGGCTGTTCTGCGTACCGCGTATACGCGCAGAGAACGTGGCTCGAGGGATATTGTATGCTTTCGCAGCAGCTCTTTGACTTGAAAAAACACCAGCATCAAGATCATTGATAGCTGCTTGTATAGATTCTTCACGGTTGTCCATTTTGGTAGGGTGGTTGTTGAGATAACACGATTTTCAGATGGGTGGCCGATTTCTGAGGGGTGGCTCGAAACCCCGGGTGGCTCGAAACCCTGTCGGCTAGCTTACCCAGAGTATCTTGGATAACGATAATCCGTCTAGCAAAGCTCCCCCACTCGGCGAGCATTTTATCTCTCGCTAGCTTAAGCGTAACCCAGACTGCCGCAGAGTCCGCCAAAAGCCTCAAGAGCTTACAAGGCTCACAAGCTCGCGTCTTAATGTCTATACTGAGTACTTTACTAAGTTAAAGGAGCTGCTCATGAAGTATAGCATTCAGCTATCTGACTGCTACAAAGCTCACCGCAAATCAGGCGAGAAGGCGACGACACGAATGTAATTGCAGGTTGGAAAGGTCCCAAATGTTCTAAAGTAGCCACAGCAATGCGTTATTGGTCAATTTTGTACTGCCTCACTGCTGCTCGCGCGACCTTTTCAGCATATTTTTCAATGTGCGCGTCTACTGCTGCTCGAACTGAAGCTACGGTAAGGATTCCAGAGTTTTTATCACCATTTACTTGCCTCTGGCTAGCTTTTTGGCGTTGTTGTCGTGCTCGTTGGATCGCAGTAACTTGGTGTAGCTCGCGCTACAGCTTCTGGTATACAATCTGTGGATTCCACGGCCAAATGCCTACTTTCTCCCACGCCTTTTTGACTGTCGATGGCTTAAAAGCTCCTACTCTAATACTATGGATCGCGTCGAAAAACTCGACTTTATTGAAGTCAGTGCAGCCAGTGCGCGTAGCTGCTTCAACCGCGCGTTTGTGGTAGTGTTTGAGAGGTTGTAAATCTTGAGAGGTATGAGGAGGCAGCGTAAACGGGGTTATCTTTTGATCGTCGCAGTATTTAAGAAACTCTAGAGTTGAGTGGCCACCACCAAATCCATCTAAGATGAGTAGTCTATACGCGCCAGTTTGACGCCGTGACGAGTGACGGTGAAAGTGCTTCAGCCACTCTAGCATGAGCGTATCGTCGGCATAGCTACTACTACTCAAACCTATACTATACTTACTAGGCAGAGATGTCTGAGTATACCATTTTTCGAGATGTATGGTGCCTTTAGCGATGAGCATAGGTGGTAGCACCTCGCCAGCAGCGTTGATCGCTTCGATTGCAGTGATATAGTCGCGATTTGTATCACTACCGCTACTTCAGCAATATAGCCGCTGCGCTAGATCTGAGGGTCAGCCAGAATTGCGGGCGTGAGGTGGTCTTCACCACCCTGCCACCCGACGCAGAGACACTCATATCATCGTTTACGGGCCTCGCACAACCGACCCTGCGGTTGTCAGCCAGTGGGCTGCAACCTGGAACAAAGATATCCCGCTTGTAATCTCTACGGCCTTGCCCAAGTGCACCTGAATGAGGCATACTAGTGCCATTAGTGCGAGGGTGCGTTAGTACTTTATCTATAATTCGCCAACCGTACTTGAAAACTGCATCTGGTGACAAGGGTAAGGCTGAGTGGCCACAAGGTTGACCGGAAGTGAGATCAATCGAATCGGGCCATATGGTAGAAAATCTGGTGAAAGATTTCCCTGCCGGGTCGAGATCAGGCGAGGGGCGGTCTGTTGCAGCCATATTCGAATGGACATACATCTAGTATGTATCTATAAAGCGTCTTGCTGTTTTAGGCACCTCATTGCGAGCTGCTTTGCCTGTAGCCACCCAACCGATGAGTCGCCTGGTACTTGATAACGTGGAGAAAGGTATAAGATGTTCTAGCGTAGCCACAGGCGATCAGGATGGGATTAAAGGCAGATTTATAATAAGCTCTTTCTCCCTACCTACCCTTGATTTGCAGACGATAGAAGCGACTTCTTCCAGCAGTATGTGCGAGTGGTTCTGGCAACGAACGACCCCGGAAAAGTGTAAAGCGGTTCTGCGGCACTCAGCTAGTGCGAAGGTTTACGCTGAATATTGCGACAAGTCTCCTGGGCCTGGTATATCATGCGGCAACGAAAAAGAGGTTTCATCTGGGAATCTCACTATCACCAAAGCTTATCCATCACTTCAATAGCGAGACTCGCTCTTCCTAGGAATTTAAATTAGGAGCAGATGGTAGTTGGGATGTAATGACATACTTGATCACATGCCCAATACTCTGTGCTACTTATTCCACAGACTTGAATTGCCCTTTCCAGCATTTCATGATAATATCTCGTAGCTCAATATCCTCGACATCTGGATACTTACCCTCCTAAACCCATTTATGGACAATCCACTCCTCTATTTTACCGTATGGCTGTGAAGATATCATGATTTTATAAATCGTCGAACCTAGAGCATGCAGTTCGGCCTAGATCGTTGTGTGCTCATTCTCGTCATCATCTAGGTGCTTAAACTCACTCTTAGCCTAGACTGTAGAAGGCTCATTATTAATAGCAGCCCTGCAAAATCACATAGTAGAATGGTCCTCGATGAGTCTAGAAGTATATTTCTACCGCCTAGATCAGCGTGCCTAATGCCATGCTCGTGGACGTACTAAAGGGCTATTGCGATATCTTGAGACCATTTGATGCGTTCCTCTGTCGTTGCGGTACCACCTTCAGCGAAATACTCGCGAATAGCGCTGTGCTCTGCACGTTCGAGTTAGATCCCATAGTTGTCGTTGTAGAGACAGCGAACGATATTTGGATAGCTCCCTAAGCAGTCATTGACCCGTTTCTCAATTTCAATACTCTTAATTGACCTTAGATTCGTTATAGGAACTTTAATAAGCTTCATTGGATAGTCTCCATAGGCGTAGATTGAACCAGACCCGCCAGCTTTCAAGAACTTTGTGCCTGGGGGATATTGTTATCCATGGCGGCTAAGCAAGCGTAAAATTTCGAATGTCATTAATGCTGGTCAAAGGAGTAAAGAAAGCAGTGCCTAGCCGTAAAGCAGAGATGAATTAAAAAAACCGCTTGAGTGGATGCCCGGACCGGCGAAATAATACCACCGCTTGCCCGACAACTTCCTAGTCTCACGATAGAATTGTAGTACACGACGTCATAGAATATGTGTATTGGGATATATTGCCTGTGGGTTTTTGAAAGCTGTATCAAATTATTTTTGGTTGTAGTTCGTATCTTCACTTCGAGATTTGCTCTTGATATTTAGTCGGCGTTAGTTACTCTCACGTCTAGAAAAAAAAATTATATGTTGTGTATCTTTGTAACATATCCGACCAGATGGCAAGAAGAATGAATACGAAGTTGTTGCCAAATGCTCAATACAATTTTTACTGGATGCACATCAATCCATGTACCCTCTCTATGAGTACTCATGTAAAATGCTTGGAGCACTTGACACACTCGAAGACCCATTTTCCTTGATACCCCATACTGTCCTTCACGTATCATCGCTCTTCTAGCTCGGCGATGTTGTGAAAACGTATGCAACAACCGGGCTATCTGAAAATAAGTGAGGAAAAGCTGATCAAGAAGGCCGTCAATTGATCCAAGCCCTCGCCCCAGTTTATGTTTTCTAAATTCAATAACCCGTAACTGATCGACAATCATACCGTGCAGAAGCCCGGGTTGAGTTGGGCATTGCCGATACTGACAACTGTCTCACGGTACGTACGTTGAATGTATTGATTGCTACTAAAAGCTTCGCTCATCACCTTGCCTAGATCACCACGAGCGCGTTGGTCAGATCCTTGGGTTAAGATTGCCGAAATTTTATTTGGTTTTCAGTGTTTATCATACAAGCATAGGCGTGTCTATCTGCCGTAGAGCTTGTGCAACATGAGCTTGTATCGGAGCCTTTCTGTCTGCCAACCATATGCGCGGGATCTACAAGATGTACCGTGTATTTCGGTAATCTTCCCGGTAAATAAGTGCCGTGAATTTTATACCAAGACAACGGACGAATACTATCACCACGTTGCACCAGGCATGCGGGGAAACTTTCAACAGTTAGATGCTATTGGTTATAGGCACTATATGGATAAACGAGAGTAAAGAGTTTCAACATCATGGACCACTTCGGGATTACATATCGAGCGTGGCGACAAGTTCCCAGGTTACTTAGGTATGAGACATCTTATAACAGTTGAGCATAAGCTAGTAGTAGCCCGTTGCTTATCGCTCAGTGACTCTGCCATCACCAATAACGTACTTGCATGTATTCCATCGCGATGAGGCTATATCAAATCTTTGCTCTTGTTGCTCCAGCGCAGGCAGCACTTCGTTTCGGATGCTCAACCGTGAGCATTCAACGCCTCGATCCGCTTGTCGAGCCAGGAAAGCTGCCCTCAGCCCATGTGCACCAGATCGTCGGTGGCAATGCTTTCAATGCAACCATGGACAAAGACCCTAGTGATGCAGCTACTTGCACAACTTGCACGTTCTCGGATGACTTCAGGTATCACTCTTTGCTTTAAAATACATTGTATATCGGGCTGACAGTATCCAGCAACTACTGGACAGCCGCTATGTATGACTCTCCTTGTTTTTGAGTCACTAAACTAAACCTCTTAGGTTTTTTAAACATCAGAATGGTTCATATAAACGCGTGCCCATCATGGCAAACGCTGCCCTGCCGAATGGTATCAATGGCGGGATGACTATCTACTATACTCAACAAGATTTCAATAGTAATGGCAATCAGAAAATCACTGCCTTCCCAAAGGTGAGCCAAGCATATTACTACTAGTAAAGGAAGCTAACGTTATTAGGGTTTCCGTATGACCGTTGGCAATCCCACAACCAGCACGGTTGATGCCGCCAAGAAGCACACAGGCCTACGCTTTGTGTGTCTCTCGGACAAGAACACACGCTTTCCTGAGCTCCCTGATTTCCCTACTAAACCATGTAAAGGCGGTATAATGACCGTGCATCATTTCGGTTCGTGTTGGGATGGAAAAAACGTAGATTCGCCTAACCATCAGGATCATATGTACAACACTGCAAAGGATGCATTCGCTGCTGCTGGACCCTGTCCATCATCCCATCCTGTACGGATGCCGCAACTTGCCTACGAGACGCTTTGGGACACAACACAGTTCAACAGCATGTGGCCCACCAATGGGGAAAACCCCTTCTTCTTGTCTTTTAAAGACAATAAAGGCTATGGTACGCACGCCGACTATGTATTTGGTTGGAAAGACGACAGCCTTCAGAAGGCCATGGATAGCAGCTGCATGTTCAACGCTTGTGAAGGCGGCAAACCGCTGAAGTCGCAGAATGTTGCTGCCATGAACAAGTGTGCAGTGAAGTCTTCTGTCGTGGAGAACCTCGATGGATGTAGGTTATGACATTATATCTGTGTTAATAGCAAAAGCTAATTTAATGTACAGGGCTCAAGACGATGCCAGGTCAGGCTGCTTAGTATATGGAGAAGGCACATAGATTGTTATGGGGACGTGCAACTAAGGGATTTGTAATATCAGATTGACTATACGCTCGTTATCAAATTATTTTGTTCGTAGTTTGTATCTTCACTTCGAGATTTACTCTTGATATTTAGTCGCAAGATTTGATTATTCACCCAACTTGGCATTATCTCGTAATTGCTATTCGATGTGTCTGCCGGTCAATGACGTCCTCGTCAACACGCTATATATGTATCCGTCATTGACAGCGGCGATGCCCGAATGCTAAAAGAAAAAGGGCCTAAATTAGTGAAGTTGAAGTTTGTATGGTGTGATTTCACTTTTGTAGTAGAAGCGACAGGGATTCCCGTTGGGGTCAGAGGATGGTCTACCCACTGCTAGCTTCAGCTGATGAGCGGTGCAGCCAAGATATATTGTTTTACTCTCATCTTGAATTCGCCAGATTAACATGATAATCGATCAATACTTGTTATATTTCAAAAGTAGACATGTGTATCAAGGCAATTCTGTTGGACAGTGAACAAAATTGGGATTACAATGTGAGATCGAGGGACAATAGGTGACGCAGGGCGCCTTGGTTTGGTCATACCTGAGTTCGACACCAACAAGGCAGGTATTGTTGCGGCGGATTGCGTAGCCCTTTGTAGCCCATGGCGATGATCGAATGAGTGTCTAGGTTGAAGGCTCACGAAATGCACAAGGTAAAGTGTCTTGAAAAATGAGGGGTTTACGTGTCATGTTCCATTCTGCCATGGAGAGTTTGTAGTTGTGCATGTGCCACTGACGAGGGATAAAAACAGACATGAGCTGATACACAAGCCTTCAATTCAGCCTCCCCTTATGCTGAGTGTGGGTATATGGCTTGTGTTCAGAAGACTGACAGCTTTTGAGAAACCAGACTCGTATGAAGTGAGTGTCGAGGCCAACCAGCAGGTGCAGCACATGCTACTCTAGTGCAGTGCGCTAGGTTTTGTACTTTGAGTAGCATTCCACTGTGATCAATACCTGGGTACGCAGGCCATGGTAAGCTGGAGATGCTGGGACGCTACTATACATAGTAGAGACTTTTCGAGTATGCCCAGGCACCGTCGCAGGGTTTGGCCCCTCACCAATCTGACAGCGGTAACCAAGCGAGATGGGGTCACGTTGATGACTGGCGTGCATGCCATGCAGGCGCGTACTATAGTAGACAACCCTTCCTTGCCACGTGGTCAGCAGTGTGGGAGCTTGCCGCTGTTGGGCAATCTGGATAATGGGCAGTGGGGTGCGACAGGGGATAACAATCCATGAAGGAGGTATCTGACAGGGGCAGATTGGAAAAGAAAGATGGTGTGTTATGATATGGAAGTCTTAGGACAAGACGGAATTACATTGAGATAGAGTGAGGAGGTAGGGACGATGCTTGCATTACTTGATGGGTAACTATATGAGTAACAGTAACAGCAATGGTAACAGGAACAGTAACGGTAACGCCACCGGCAGATGCTCGGTCCGTAGGTATGGAAGTCGTGGCTGGGCGACTCGTATTTAATTCATGCCAAGTGGTTGAACCTGCGCCCGTCAGACAAACGAACCCGTTTCTTTTTCGGAGAGGCGTTTGGTAACGGTGAACATGTCTTAGGCTGGATTGGGGTGAAGTGGTTATGCTTTTGAATTGCGATCGTCGTAGGAGCAAGTACCGAACAGGGAACACGACAGACAGATGGCCGCCATGTGGGGGCTTTTTTTTTTCTTTTTTGGCTATCCGCCCCTTGAAGGGTGGAGACGGCTTTTCCACGTGGTAAGCGCGTGGGCAGGGCGGGCATTGTGGTGAGGGCAGGCTGCATGATGGTCAGCGGTCAGCTTAGATTGCATCGTCTCAGTGATTGAGGATGCTAAACGGGGTGGTGGCACACTGTTGCTGCCGTCGTCGTCACACGTCGGCCCCTTGCCGAGCTGGGCGGTTTGAAACACGCGAAAGAAAGCAATGGGCACAGACTAGGTAACAGACTAGGTACCACCTTGTTCTTCTTTGACGAACCGAGTTGAGTGTCATATTCAGCATATTCTGCTGTCGTGGTGGTCCACCTTTCATCATCTTCTTCCCTAACCCTTCAATTGCCACCACCCATACCGGTCTAGTGCCTTCTACCTCTAACCCGCCAAAACACACACCACCTGGCACTATCACAAACACGCATAACAAGCTTCCTTGTTGGCAAACAGTATGCCCAGCTCTCTAGAGTCATCAAGGCCCATTTTAGCCAACGTGAGTCGCCATTTCGTATTCACCATCCGTTTGAATAATTCTTGCCCTTTTACTTGCTCGTTTGCTGCTCGCTTCTCACTTTCCGTTCCCGGGTGCTTCCTTCCTCTTCCAATCACTCTCACCAAAACACCCTACTCTACACCCAATCCATCACCCATCACCACCATCACTGCTACACCACCCACCACTACCATACTCACCACTACCATACCCACCACACCACCCACCTCCACATCCACCATGTCCTCAGCAGCCCAACCCCAACCCTCCCCTGACGCAAACAAACCACAGTCAACCAGCAACCGCACCTCAGTAAGAATGTCTACTTACAGCGCTGCACCAACCCTCACACCCTCCATTGCACCTTCCCACTTGTCGCAAGCTTCCTCAGCTGCTGGCGACCCCAAGTCAATCGACATCAAGACATGGAATGCCGGCTTCGACCGCCTCGAGGATAAGCGTCTCGTCCAGCAAAGATACACAATGACGAGCGAGAAGACAGACGACATGAGCAAGTTAGCACTGGGTGCCAAATTGGATCGCGCCTTATCGCGACGCATGTCGAGCCAGGACGCCGTCTTTCGACCAAAGGTGTATAACGAGAAGAAGCTCTAGGCATAATCGCAACCATCCGCCACACACACACACATATACACATGCATATACATACACCAAGCATCATCTTCAATCGAATTCGAAGGCTGCCTGCAGCGAATAGCAACCCCATCAGTCACACATGCGGTACACAACACATCATTCGCAAGCAAGCGAGCGAGCCTTTTTGACAAGCTCGAGCCGGCGTATCACTGCATGGGAGGGCCTAATTAGGGAAGGACCAATATCATGGGATAACTGAGTCATAGCTACGGACGCTACACACAAAGGTGGACGTTGTGCCGGGTAGCCTTGATGTTTCTTTTTTTTCTCTATTGCAGGCAATGCTGCATTCATCGGTATTTACATTCGAGGCATGCACACCTCGTACCTAATCTCTCTTCTCTTTCCCCCTTGATCATTCGATTCACCCAGGGGGCACGGACTTTGTTTTTCTTCCATCAATCAGCATTACTGCGACTTGTATCCATCTCTTTCTTCAACGACGACATGAAACACCCATCCCCATGCTTTTGCGTGAATAAATATAATCAAAAAGTTCAAACCGTTCACATGTGCCTATCGCTCCCCTTTTTTTCTTTTTTTCCCTCCGCCTCCTTCTCCCCCCCGCCCCCCCGTAGGTGTACGGCCTCACTCGTCTTCGCCAGAGCGGAACAATTCTTTGCATACGCCCTCTTGTCCGTGTTTCACTACCGCTGATCATGCACGGTTATTGTATTACTGACTGGCCAACGTCATGCATGGACGTGCATATACGATCGGCCCGCGCGTGGCAGGGCTTACACAAGCTGTCAAGGATGTTCATCACCAATACGTTCCACATTGGAACCATCTGGCCTTTTCATAACTCCGTCACATGGCATGTAGGGATTGGACAAGGGCGGGAATTCCTTCCATGCCACATCGCTGTTTCCAAACATTGTGCATGCAAGTTTTGGATTCGTAAAAATGTAAGGGAGGGGATTCAGCGGAAATACATTATTCACGTGAGATGATGAGTTGGGTAGATTTTTTTTTCTTTTGGAACACTGCTTTTTTCCATGTGCAGGTCGAGAGCAATTAAGGTTCTGATTGAACCCCTGTTTTTGAACATGTGAAGCTATAGATGATGATGGTGATGATGTCGCTAAGCTTTGACTCCTGGAACACTAACTACACCAGCATCGCCCCTCAAACGAGGGAGAGGGAGGCTGCGGGATCTGGCCATCCCGCAAAGACAGCACGTCTGCAATATACGAGGTAGTCTCAGGTACTCTATGGGCCTGGTGGTTCGGCGGGTACACAATGTCTCCATACTAATAGGCATTCTGGGGTACTTGGTAACCCCCCATTTGTGCCTGATGTGCCTGAGCCTGCGCTTGGGCCATGGCAATCTCGTGCTGACGTTGAGGTAGATCGTTGAACCAAGGGTGTTGCAGAGCGGCCGTTGCTGATACTCGCATCTCTGGCCGAAGTTGGAGCATGCCACTGAGAAGATTGAGGCCGACTTGGTCTACTTGTGGAAGGATCAGGCGTAGATCTTGTGTGGCGTAGACGGGGAAGTTGCCCTTGTACTCGGGCAATTGTGAGATGCCGGGCCATGACCGCTCAGACGGTGTTCCCATTAATCTAAAAATCTTTTGTACTTGGTCCTCGTTTGTGGTACCGGGAAAGAGCGGTCTGCCGGTGTACATTTCGGCCATGATGCAGCCTACCGACCAGATATCGATACTCGTGTTGTAAGTTCGGCTGCCAAGCAGGACGTCGGGAGCGCGGTACCAAAGCGTTACGACTTCGTTCGAAAATGTGTTGACGGGTATACCGAACGCGCGTGCGAGACCAAAGTCGGCCAGCTTCAACTGCCCCCGGTTGTTGATGAGAAGATTTTGAGGTTTCAGGTCGCGATGGAGGACGCGATTATCATGGCAAAAGGCAATTCCTTTTACCAGTTGGTACATGAAAGACTTGATAGTGGCAGGGTCGAGCGCGCCTCGGTCGCCGCGCGAGTCCATATATCTCTTCAAATCCTTATCCATATATTCGAACACCAGCATAAGTTTGTTCTCAGTGTGGATAACATCATGAAGTAATACAATATTCTCATGGCGGAGCTCCTTCATAAGTGAGATCTCGCGGATGGCGGTCGAAGGGGTGCCTTCTTCTGAATCTAGGTGTATTTCCTTGAGGGCAACCAGCTCGCCCGTCTGCCGATTGCGACCCTTGAATACCTGCGCCAAGTCAGCCTATGCAGCAAAGGACAGCCACAGGTGGCGCAGAATGTACAGTGGCATATGTCCCCTCTCCCAGCTTCTCGAGCTGCTGGAAAGAGTTGGGGTGGCGTCGATTGTCCATGGAGGGCACGACAGGAATGATTTGACCTTCGCCGAGGCTGCGAACACTGATGGACGAGTCGGTGCGGTTGGGCACAGCGAGAGTGCCTGCGTGCGTGGCCTTGAGCTCGCCGGGAGGGGGTCGTGTAGTAAACTTGGGGTCCCAGAGTATAGCAGAGGCCGTCGTCAGTTGGCTTGCGATGTGCAGGGTGGAGTAAGGGTTGTCGGGGGGAGTGCAAGTGGGTGCGGGGGCGGGGGCTAGTTGCGCCGTGTTGGATAGAGGGAGCCAGCGAGGGAGGGAGCCAAGGAAGGAGCAGAGGTGTGTAAGAGAGTAAGAGAGTAAGAGAGAAAGATAGAAAGATAGAAAGAGAGGGGTGAGGATTAGGATTTATCCAATGAGTGAGCAGCATGAGCTGTGGCTGAGCAAGCCTGAGCTGAGTCACTATCCTCGTGACGCGCTGCCTGGTAGAACTGGACTTTTCATCCTGAAACCCCATACAAAGTGGAGTATTCACATATGACCTGAACATTGACGAAGACACCAGGGGGAAATATGAGCACAAACAAATGCTCAAGTGTTTACATAGTACATGAGCAGCAATCTCAATGTCTACGAACCGGCACACAACCTTGTCATTCTCAAACACAGTTGCCTTTGCATCCTAAAAGTCTCCTTACGCGATGAATTGCTTCCCCCCTACGCACTAATCTCCATCTACCTAGTACTTACGGAACAAGCCTCTGAGGATCTCTTGGAAATAGACTGCACATACGAATATTAGGCAGACCTAACCAAAACTGCACTATCCTCTCCAGTCCAAAACCACCTCCAGCATGCGGTGGACATCCGAACCTGAAGCATTCGACGTAGTCCTTGGTACCTGCTGCCTCGGGGTCGATCGGCGGGTCATGCTTGCGCATTTGGGAGGCGAGCAGGACGGCGTCGTGGATACGTTGAGCACCGGAGCAAATCTCCTGGCCTCGCATGAACATGTCGTACGCGTTGGACAGGAGTGGATCGGTTGGAGAAGGCATCGTGTAGGCTGGACGAATGGCGAGTGGGAATTGGTCGAGCGTGTAAAAGTCCGAGTTGTACTTTTCGAGTACCAATCGGCCAAGGTGCTTTTCTTGGGGAGTCCTGCACTGTGTGAGATACATGTATGAGATAATAGAGTTGGAATAGCTTACGTCAAGTCGTCGTAGTCCCCGAGTTCCTCGCCTGCTTCACGTAGCATGGCAATTCCCTCTTTGAAGGGTATACGTGGCACTTTGCCTGATTCGGGGAGCTTGAACTCATCTACGTGGTAGACACCTCTTACGAGATCAGTTTCTTTCTTGAACCGCGCATTGAGCTCGTTGAAAATGAAGAGCATGAGATCTTCCAAGACACGCATGACCTCGTGATAGTTTTCCTGGAACTCCATCTCCAGATCCAGGCCAGTGAACTCGGTCAAGTGACGCGCAGTATTAGAGTTCTCGGCACGAAAAACGGGGCCAATCTCCATGACCTTCTGGAAGCGCGATGCAATGAGCATCTGCTTGTAGAACTGTGGCGACTGGGCAAGTGTTGCGGGTCGGTCGAAGTACTTAAGCTCAAATACATTGGCACCACCTTCTGACGCTGCACCCAATATCTTGGGGGTGTGGGTTAGTATGAAGCCTTTCTTGGAGAGGAATTCCTGGAACAAGGCGCAGACACCGCTCTTGACGACGAATATGGACTGGTTGATTTTGGCTCGGAGATCAATCGTCCTGTTATTTAGTCTGGTGTTGAGATTGACAAGCGGCCGTTCGCCACCCTCATCCTGCTTCTGCTCATCGTCTACTACAGCATCAGTAGGCAAAGGCCGCTCTGCATCTTCAACCTGCAGGGGCAATGGAACTTCAGCCTTGACTTCGACGAAAAGCTTCTGGATATGAATCTCAAAGTCCTTGATGGAGGCGCTTTTGATAGGTTCCTGCACGCGCTTGACCAAGCCTGTCACCACGAGCGTGCTCTCAGTACTAACGCTGCCGCAGTACTTGACCATCTGCACTATGTTAGTCGGGCTCTACAACACGAAAACAAGCATTATCACTTGTAGGGACACAGGGGGCAGGACCTGTTTGCTCAATTTCTCGCTGGCGGCTACAACCGCCTGGACAGTATGAAGGCCCTGACGGAGGTTGAGAAAGGCGAGCTTCGCGGACTGTACACGCGCATTCTCTACCCAGCACCGGAATGTAATCTCCTTGTCCTCGTTTTCGGCCACATCGGCAAGATCTGTGCGAGGCGTGCCCGTGGGCTTGAAGTCAGTCGATCCACAGAGAGGGAGCTCTCCATAGGCGTCAGCAGAGACATCAGCGCCGTCTGCGGCCTCCTTCTTTGCGCGCTCAGCAAGCTCGCGTGCCTTGGCTGCAGCCTTCTTCTCTGCCTATGTTTGATATAAGCTACCATTCGTGAAATCATCGTTGAGACAATTGTACCTTTTCTTTCTCCTTCTGCGCTTTCTTCAGCGCATTCTTGGAGGGAGCCTCTCCCTGTGGAACATCACTCGGACCTGAAGTTGCGGGTGCTGCGTCGCTCATTTTGTGTGTGTGTGTCCTGAGTGTTGAATGCTATGGTCGAATTTACAGCCAGGGTGGGGTAGTTTGATCTATGAATCAGAGCCCCACTACCGTCATCACCAACAAGCCAGGCACACCACTACATACCCTTGCTACAGTATGTACTGAAAATGCCAATCATCAGAATCTAATCTATAATCAGCTATAACCTACTTGTGTCGTCAAGGAATATAGGACAGTAACACGGCCACCACCCAAGAATCATAACTCCCATACTCCTTCGTTTTGCAACATGACCTGCTTTTTGAGGTTTCCCTTTATCCAACGCCAGTAATGCAAGTGAGCACCTAGATACCTAGGTACCTAACCCAGACCAAGCAACCCAATCAGGACCAAGATGTCTAGAAATCATCACCCTCATTCCACTCCCTCCCTGCCTCCAATGCTCTGTTCTTAGGATCTTTCCCTCTCTCCTCAGCTTCCTTCTTCAATCCATCTACTTTAGGCCGTAGACGGTCAATTTCCTTGCGGAACTCTTCATCTTTGCCCTCTTCAGGTTTCTCTTTTTCGAGCTCCTTTAGCTTATTTTCATCACCATTCTTCTTTGCCTCTTCTATCGCTTTAACTTTCTCTTCCCACTCGCGGAGATCTCTCTCCCGGTCACCGAGTTCGTTTTTAAGTACTATGAAGTCGTCAAATGCTTCTTCACCGCCAAAGCATGTGCCGAATTGGTCGCAGAAGCAAATATGCTCTTTGGGGCAGTAGACGTTCTGTCCAGTAAAGACAAATTGCCATACATATTCCCAGATGCGGCCAGAAAGGTAGTCAGGAAGCCTGGTGTTGAAGAGCCAATCGCGGTACCAAACATACTGCGCGTAAGGCTTCGCTTGGATACGCTCGCGCGAAAGGGCGAATTGAGCGCAACAGGGTTGCGCGAGGACGGATGGGACTTCATCGAGTGGGAAAAGCTCGCTCCAGGATTTGGCCAGAAGAACCTCTTCTTGCTTGTAATCATTTTTTTCCGTCTCACCTGGGTGCATCCAGTCAGGACAGCCAGGGTACCAGCTGCAACGCATATTCACGAAGCCTTCCCTCCATACCCGTTGCCGACTGAGGCGCTGGATAAGCAGAGCGGCATCGTTACCAAGGAGGTCATCGTTGTGCCATGTAAGTTGATGCGCATGCATGAAGATTGCGACATCAGGAAGCTTGTCATAGTTGTCGATAATCCACGTAAGATATATCATGACCTCGTGTCCTTTATTCTTGGGCGGATGCAGCGGGGCTTTTGGATCGTCCGCAACGTACACAGCCTTTTCTTGATCAGGCAGCTTTTCATCCATCCAATCTATGTTCTCCTCTTTGGTTTTAGCGATGACAAGGACTGAAGTGTAGTTGTGGCCTGGTGGCATGGATGACCCCGGCTTGAAATCGAGCTTCGGATTCCATTCTTCATATTGTGGATCTTGTGCTGGGTGGGAAGAAGAGTGACGGTCGCTACCGGAGCTGGCGGGAGGGTGGCTCGCTCCAACATGCTCTCCTAGGCCCACTCGTTGTGGCAATGCTCCCAAGGTTTCGCGACCTGTATTACTGGAGTAGAAGAATGTAACAATGATCAGGGTTAACGCTAGGGCGACGAATGGTATTACATTTCGGCGGGTCATGGTGTGCGTAAGGATGTTGATGCGTTCTAGATGTTATCTACATATATATTAGTTGGTTGAAGTCGGAGCCTCCGAGGATTTGCGCTTACTTGTGTAGTTGCCGCGCGGCCGCGAAGTAAGCATGAAACTAATGACACAATAGGCCTGTACATCGGCATACATTGGATTGTGAATAAGAATGTTAGAAGGAGGTTGAGATAGGGACAGATAGTGACAATGTCAGCAACTGCGACAGAAGGGGACAGGAGTGGTCGCACCTGGACCTGCGCCATCGTATTCGCGCGCAGCCATTGATGCAAGCGGGCCAGTGTTGACCAAGGGGTCTACTGATCCCCTACGTGACGGAAAACCCCTAGTACCGACATGGAAAAACCACGAGGGCAATCTATTATCCAACCCACGGTATTTCCATTCTGTAATTAAGCCATGAGCATCATCCACACATTCTTCGCTTGAGAATTGGCTTATAACCCAAAATTACGAAGCCTTTGATTCAGCTGTTGATTATTACTTTGTCTCTGTCTTAGCGCGGGATCTTCATCAAGCTTACTCAATATTTTATCTCTGTTTAGGTAGTTAACGTTACACTCGATCGGTCTAGATCGTTGCGTGGTCATCTATTTTTGGTAGCAAAGCGCTGCCGGTCATCCCAGCAAGTAGGCATCAGAGGGATTTACCGCTTGCCCGCGACACTCAGGATACGAACATAGCTAGAGGTTGTCCTATTTGTGAAGGGAACACGCCAGTTAATTCGTCTGACTGATACCGGTACGTTTGTCTGTCCCCCAACGTGTATCTAGAGATCGCGGTTGAGCCTGCTTACGGCCTACATCTCCAAGATCCCTGAATATACTAGATTAAAGTTAAATTAGCTGACGTAATAACTAAGGTCAGGAGAAACCGAACGTACAATGGCTTGTGTTTGGAAACTTGGAAAATTTGAAGTTCGAGCTGGCTAAGATTGATATCTGGGATTGTTTTGCAGTAGAGATCGAGGACGAAGAACAAATGGGAAGGTGAAGACGGCTCAAATAATATATGTATATAGAGATCCTTTTCTAGAAGTTCGAGTTCGAGACCTTGTGAATTGAGGAAGGCTTTGAGCATCTCATTCTGAGTCTTCCAATGTCGATCGGGACATTTAAGAACGATGCGTTTCGGAGCGACCTGGGTCATTGTGGTGGAAACAATTTGCTGCTGCAGAGAATCGCAGGTGCGATGAATTTGATGAAATATTGAGCCAGGGAGAGCGGGAGGCTGGTCGCTGCTTTGAGCTCCGTGCTACCCAAAATAGTAAGCTATGTTATGGCCAATCATGCTGACATAAGCGTGCAAATCCTTCCTCCACCAAGGCGCCGATCATGTAGCTATGCTGCTCCAGTAAGATACATTATCAAATGCTGAGGCTTCAAAGACTGGCTCGACAAGATGTTTCTCTGTAGTTAAGGATTGTTGACTCGTTAGATGCGAATTGAGCTGCGCATGCTATCAAGCTTCGCAAGGAGCGGACATATAAAAGATAGTCACGCGTATGTAATTTATGTATACGAAGTGTTTTCTCGGTAAATCAAGAGCTGCAGCACACGACTAATACCGAGGATTGAATTGTTTTACTTTTACATGACTCTGTGGTTACTTGAAGCTGAGGTACCTCGCTTGATTTCCTACATGGTGGGTTTTCCTAATCTATGGGACAGATGTTAGAACCTCTACAGTAGTTGGCTTCACATTTGGACAATTACCCAATCCTAATGGCCGGCCGGCACGGTTGGTAGCCTCTACGCCACCAAATCAATGTCAGGAAATAGATCCACTCAGTCGTTTCTCGCAAGAATATGATTGCGGTCATCAAATTGAGTCACCTGCACCTGCACGAATGCAGTCTTTACACCTTTTTGTATCTACTGCATGTTTCACTTCTTTTGTAAATCTCTCGGTCAACAAGGGGTCAATTCAAGGCACGTGCGATGAGACGCAAAAAAAGGAAGGCACGCAGGGTGTAAGAGGAAATGAGATATAACGAAAGTCAGGGCACGCACCTCCATCTGTGCCTTGCCGTCAGTCAGCGCCCACAAACACACTCAACACCTTTATTCGACCGGCTCAACGACCGAGGCAAACAAGAGCTGGGTTCATTTGCTGCACACTGCTATTGTTTATGAACGCTGACATGGCAAGAGGCACCTTCTTGAGACCATGGCCGGAGCGGCACATCTTGAAAAAGATGTTGGTTCGTCAAATCAAAACGGAAAATGGTGTTACAGATGCACGGCGAATCATGCTCAAAAGGTCGGGTGTCGATTATTACAAGCCCTTTACTCTCTACTGGTCGAGGACTGCTGCTGACATGGTCGCGGTTATGATGGATGGTATTTGAGATTGTTTAAACAGTGCTGGTGGGCGGAAGGTGGTGTGCACTGATAGTTTGAAGCCCCGGCTGCATCGAAAGGGTAAGATATAGAAGTACAATTTGGGGTCGAGGTAGATGATGATCAAGACGACTGATGCGTTCTGGAGGCATAGCTGCTGCCTCCGAACGCCTTTACTGATGTGCTGAAAACCGTTTCTCCAAGGAAAATTACTGAGTCGATGAAAGCTAGGAAGATGTCGAGCAGCAAAATGGCAGCCCATCGATGTTTGCTCCCGTGCGCGCTGTGAACCATATCGAATAACTTTTTATGTCGACCATATCCCCGTGGCGCTAAAGGCCGTATTAAACTGACGCAGTCAAGTAGCCATAGGATTACAGTAGTGAATGGTGAGAGAGAGCGAATACCAAACCGTGGAATAGTCACAAAAACCCTAACTTAGTACCGTTTGGGTTCTAGCAAGGTCAGCAGGGAGCTAGTGGTGAGAACGGTCGTAGTCACCCTCGTACGAGCGGCCGCCGCCATACGCTTCACGTAGAGGAGGTGCGCTGTCATAACCACCAGCACCAGAGGTGGGGGGAGGAGGACGTTCATAGTAACCACCTCCACCGCCGCGACGGTCTTCGCGTCCGCCTTCGCGACCGCCTTCTCGTCCACCTTCTCGTCCACCTTCACGCCCACCTTCACGTCCACCTTCTCGGCCGCCATAGCCTCGATCAGATGCACCTCGATCAGAGGCATAACGATCAACGCCTCGCGGGCCATAATCGTCACGTCGAGATCCGTAACCCCCACCCCCGCCACCACCACCACCGTAGCCGCGGTCATCGTAACGAGAGCTGCGTGAGCCATAATCATCACGACGGCCATAGCCTCCCCGACGGTCATCAGAATAGCGATCGCCATAGCGAGAGCCGCCGCCTCGGGGACCGCCACCGCCGCGACCGCCACCGCTGCCGCCAAATTCTACATTATGTTAGATAGTTGAAGATATATAATGCAGGATAGTAACTCACCACGCTTGGGTGGACCGTAGTACTTGCCCGGTGTGGGCGTACGAGGACGGGCGCGACGAGCCTTCTCAATGCTTAATGTCCGACCTTGATGAACTTCACCTTGGAGACCCTCCTTGGCTGCATCAGCCTGATCTGAGGTGACCATCTTGACGAAACCAAAGCCACGAGAGTCTTTGGTGTGAGGATCTTTCATTATGTTACATTGCTCAACGTCACCGTACTTTTCGAAGAGACGGGTGACCTCCTCCTCGGAAAGCGAAGGGTGAATGCCCGTAACGAATAGATTAGATCCTGAGTTGCGGCTGTCATCGTCGTCGTTGCGAGGACCGGGAGGTGGACCTCTGGATGCAAAGTCAGCAAGCATGTATTGTAGAACATTAGATGGTGACGTACCGACTACCGCGATCGTCGGGGGAGGCGCTGCGGGCACGGGAGTTGTCAGCGTCGCGACGGTCACCACGCGGTGACCTGCTGCGATCGCGTTCGTAACCACGAGGCTCATCTGCGCATCCGTGTCAGTGAATGGCGAGGCAACACAAAACCATGATACTAACCGTCGTAACCGCGGTCGTTTTCGTAGTCCATGATGCGCTGATGTTGTGAAGCTGGAGAAGTCGATGGAAAGTTAGGTGTTGTTTGGCAGAAAGATGCTCAGCTTGGGATTTTTTGGCAGGTCGGATCGACAGAGCGGCGACAGATTAAGTAAGCGTCACGCTAGGACGTTTTGGCCTAGGCAAATGAGTGGAGTCTGGGGTGAGGGCGAAATTGTGCCTCGAATTGGGACAGCAGAGAAGAAAAGGTGAGAGGTGACTCAGGTGAGAGAATCAGACAGGTAAAAAGAAAAGTACAGCCTTTAATAGTAGGAACAAAGGAGAGGGCACAGAGGACCAAGGCAGCAGCTAGGGCGAGCCTGTAAGTAAGTGAGGCAGTGACAGGGGCAACTATTGCCTTGTCCAAGCTACTCAACACACGCACCAGCATCACTCAATTCTTGCGACATCGTTACACGTTTGAAAAATGGTGCTTACTTCGTATTTCTATCCTTGACGTCGTAGCATCGGTGGTATCCATGGTCGTTTCCATAACTGTTGGCCATTCTCTCATTATTCAAGCCATCAGACCATGACTCCCTGCTAAATGCTGTGCAACTTAATTGTCCTTCATAGCACTTCTGACCTGGCTGATATCCAATTGGCCCCCAAGTGCGAACACCTTGCCCCGAAATCAACACAGCTACCAAATATACTACAAATACCGAAAAGTAATACAAGGATATCCAAGAAAAATTGTATCCAAATGAATAAACCAAACAAAGAACCATCACCAACCCTTAGACCTCCTCTGCTTTTTCTTTGCGGCCACCTTCTTGCCTTCCACGGCATTCGAATCTGGTACATCGGGTGGTCGCACAGGATCTGAATCTGCGAGGCCATCGAGAATGTCATCATCAAGCTCACTGAGTTCTTCACTCATGTCTCGCAGCACTTCGCGGCCAGTATATCGTTCTTCATGAACAGTCGTGCCATGAATGTCGAATAGCTCCAGATACCAGGGTATGCCACCATTGCCTAGAGGGTTGAGAAGGTTTTTCTCAGACCTTGGTGGCGTGAGAGGTTGGCCATTGTTCTCGCCGTGACTCATGTCCATGGTTCCGGCTCGTGGCCCTTCGAGGGGCGCGTGCGTGACGTCCTGGCCAAATTGGGCCGCAATGGCTGCTTCATCTGTTGCTTCTTCCTGTGCGGTACGATGGGGATCGGCTGCGTTATCATCAGGTGTTGGTGCGAGTTGCATTTGGTCTGCCTTTGCTGCGACTGTTTCGGCGTCCGGCATCGGCTCCTCATTTCGTACAGCACCTGGTTGATCAGTTTCTGTCGTTTGCCGAATGCTTTCTTCAGAGAAGAATGTGCTAGGCCTTCGTTGGAGCTTTTGGTTAAGAAGAGTCTCGAGATCAGGCAACTTCTCATAGGGGCGACCGGCCAGGTCAGCCTCCTTTCGCAATGCGTCCTCGAATAGTGGTTGGAGACCTTTCATAATCCGCTTCACCAATTTTTTGGTTTCTTTTTGCTCGGAGGTCAAAGTGCTATGTGCAATTTTGTCTAAATCAAGTTCGGCATCCCCTCCTATTGTGGTCACTGGAGCAAACCCCACCTCTTTACTCAGCACACCTGCCATGTCTGCTCTAAAAGCTTGCACAGATGTATAAAATTTCTCATCCAGGAGAACACGTAGATTGCTGAAACCATCTGCGAAGATGTTCTTGCTATCGAGACTGAAGACATGGTCAGCGAATCATTCACTCCATTACTAGGAAGTACTTACGTAGTGGCGCGGGTAAGAATCAGATCCAAAAGTTGAGGGACTGGGAAGTAAATACAATCCACAATGCGCTGTAAGATTAGGGCGTCTTGCAGTTTCTCAGCTTCACGCTGCTTGACAAACTCAGCTAAAACTCGAATTTGCTCCATATCGTCTTCCAATCGTTCGGCGAATTCAATGCGTCTCTGTAGCCGGGGTCGACCAATTGCACCCATGCCTGCAAAATTTCGGCGGGTAATCTCCATGGACGAGAAAGCCTCCATTTGCAGTTGGAGGCGCTTCAGCAGCGCTGCACCACGGCGTGCCTCTCGCTTGAGAGTCCAATACTTGCAGGCTTCTTGGACGAATTCCTTGCGTTTGGCTATGTTGAACTTGATGAGAGTGTTCTCAACATTGTGGTAGACAGTCTGGGGCACAACAGGAGCTCCAGAGGGTAACCTCCATGACCTGGTAGGCTGTGCACGTTTACGCTTAGTGCCTCCTGGGCTGTCAACTTCATCTATGGTTTCCAACGGAGGCATCGCGTGTGACGAGCCAATCGACAAGGCAAATGCTTGGCTATCAGGCCATCGAGCCTGGCGGAAGGTGTGTCGATAGTATGCCTTCGCATCTGCCACCGCTCTATCCACGTCGTACTCACGTTTCCAATCAGATGGAGAGTGTCTGTCGCAATATGCCTTCAAGACGGTTGCGTCGAGTGGATTCGATGTTTGAGAGGACTTCATACGTAAGCACAGCCTAGCCTTGCGAGCACAGGTAACGTGGAAGGCCTCGAAACACGACTTGTGCCCGCATTGAATGCAAGCGCCCATCTTTTGCTTGCAGATATAACAAGACTACCCTTATTGTCAACAGCTTGCGAAGTATAGTGGGTATTTTAACTTACCAGCTTCCATCTTGTTTTGGGGACTTTTTCGACGTCTTGTACTGGCTCCTGGAAAGTTGCATTGCCAAGAGATACCTCAGGAATCCACATGGCACAAAGAAGATGCGCCCATTTCATGGCCGTTGTCTGCTTGAACGCTCCATCTCCATTTGGACAGAATATGCAGCCCTAAGACTATCAGCAAGGGACCGGAACGCAGAAAGAAGCAGACGTACTGGATGCTCGCTGACAGGGGTGCCACGCCCCACTAGTTGACAGCGCCTACAAAGCCATTGGCCTTCGGGTATAAATGGTACCCCATAACACTCCTGATGCACGGCAAGGTCACAACCATCACAAAATACTATCGCGTTGGTGTTTTCGCAGTCGCCGTCATCACAAATAGCGCATTTAGTGTCTTGCTCTTCTCCTTGACCGGCTGCTTCCCCGTTGACCGCAGCTGCGCTACTTGATCGGGGCCGGTGTGTCTGTGGGGGTTTAGGGTTTGGTTTTGGGATACCTAAAGGCGTATTAGCTTGAACACTTATGTTGATAAGAATTCATTTGCTCACGTTTCTCTAAAGCGTGCCACTCTTTCTCAATCTGGGTTATGGTGACTTCGAATATCGCTGGTTTGATAGCTACAACATCTTCCTCCTTCCGCTGCATGTTGAGTGCTTCGAGCCAGCGATCATCTTGTTCATCCATATCATATTCTACACGGCCAGCAACAACGGCACTTGTTGAACCATCTATTTCGGTCCGTAGAACCAGATCTAGGTCTTCTTCAACTGAGCCCTCTGGAAGTCGTATCATGTTATTCTCGGTTCTCAAGAAAACCTCGCTTTCTTGGTAGCCGACATTTGCCATTATGCGGTCGACATAGTTTATCTTTACTCCCTCGCTCTCTTCATGCGCTTTGAAAGGATCTACTTGGCGCACAGATGGCTTGGGAAGGTTCAGCTTTTCCCTGGGATTCATTGTGGGGAGAGGGTTGATCCGTGGTCGAGGTGGAGACCCAAGCCCTGCCAGCATAGAGTCTTTGTTCCGCGGTGGACGACCTGGTTTTCGTCTTGGTGTAGAAAACATGCCTACATCGTTGGCTAATGCTCCCATACCGTTCTCTTGTTCAAGCTCCTCTGCTTGTTGCGCGCGAAGGCCATCGAGCACTGCTGATAAGCCACTGTCGACCGCAGACTGACCGGGAGCCGGACCATCTAATGGCGTGCCTGGCGCACTTTCTGCAGGACTTATGCCATCAACCTGATCCGCCGTGTATATGGGCAATTCTGCGTCGATGTCGAGGTCTGGGTGAAACTCGTCCCAGGAGCGCTCCTCGCGCGGCTTATATCCGTCGTTTTGCGCCACGGCAGCGGCGGCGGCGGCCGAGCTAGACCGTGGTCCAGCAGGCGGCCTTTCTCGTCGTGGTCTCGAGTATGAAGGTGAGGGCGCAAGAAGTGCAACACCCTCTCTCTCTGCGTTGAGTCTTCCAACACGGCCGCGGGGACCAATGTACGCGTATCCACCGGGGCCAGTTCCTCCTACAGGTGTTTCTGTGCCCTCGTCATCAATATAGCGTCCCCCTCCTCCAGGTCCGCCGGGAATGTACTTCCGCCTCTTGTTGGGTGACGCTGAATTAGGAATGTATCGTCGTGGTGACCGTGGAGATTTTTGAATATGTGATCTTGGCGTGTCGGGAACGGCCGCCATATAGAGGGCGTGGAAAGGGTGGCTGGGCAATAAGGGTGAGGTTGTACAGTCGCGAAGCTAACGCGCCAGCAAGCGGGGAGCTGCGTGCCGGTCGGGGGTTACGGCAAGCGCGTATCCACCAGGCAAGTTGAAAGGAGATTGTTCATCGGAATCAGTCACAATCAGCGGAAAGCACGCGGGCGGCCAGAAGAGCGCCGTAATGGGATGCGCCTCGTCGTCTTGATGGTGAGGTTCCGCAAGGAGCAGCAGCGAGGGCCACATTGGGCTAGGTTCGCGCTAGTCGCTTTTGGTTAGCTATTTTCTTCCCGCGCCCTTCACCCAAGTTGCCACTCCACATATCCACTCTTAGAGCTAGAATTACCACATGACACCACCTTCAACCTTTGCCAGCCGATTATATTAGGTACTTTAGGTCACCACCAGGCTGCTAATGCACTGTTTTGCAGTCCAAGGACGGACGACGATACATCCTTGCCGTGGTCCCACACAATAAAGAACATCATAGCCCATTCGCTGCCGCACCAAGCATGAACAAATCATTACATGCCCTTATAAGCACTAGCCATAGACATGCTCCCAGGCGACCCATGACTCACGGTATCAGAGAACGATAATCTCACCTGTCAGACACCTTTCATGTAGCACCTGCAATACTTAAATGCCGCGAAATCCTCCCTCCTACGCACAATTTCCAGTTTCAGCGCATCTCTTCTAAAACCTTTCAACTTAACTCAGCATATTTCAAGGTAACAGCACGGTTTACACAATGGCTCATGAGCACCTTACTTCACGAAAGCCCTTCAGGGTCATCGTTGTAGGTGCAGGTCTAGTCGGTCTTTCAATATCACACGGTTTGCAGTTAGCCAACATCGCGCATGTCGTTCTAGAAAAACATAGCGAGATTGTGTCACTGCATGGGGCAGCGTTGGTAAGAAATGCCGTATTCGACTCGTGTGTGTGAGCATATATTGATTATACACCTTCTGGTTTACAGATAATCTATCCTGGTGTAGCACGTATCTTCGACCAATTTGGTATCTTGAAGAAGATACAAGACGCCACTACCCCAATGACGAGAGAGTTTCAACGCTGGCCCGATGGTAGTGTTCTTCTGGAACCACAAGGTTTGCGAATGATTTCAGAGGCATTCGACATGCCAGCCATTTTAATCGATCGACAAAAATGTATCAGACATTTGTACGACAATCTCCCAGACCAATCCAAGGTCCGTACAAGTGCTTGCGTTGACCGCATCGAGCAAACTCAGACTGGAGTCAAGGCCTTCCTCAAGGACGGGACTTTTGAAGAAGGTGACATCGTCATTGGCGCAGATGGTGTGCACAGCCGCGTGAGGCAACTCATGTGGGACTACGCTGCGGAGGAGGCTACCGACACAATTCCAGAGTCTGATAAGAATGCCCTTTTCAGCGAGTACAGAGGGCTTTTTGGCGCCAGTGAGCACGTGGTATTTCCTGACCTAGGCCCTTCTGAGATCAATATCGTTTTCGGAAACGATATCACAAAACTTATCTTCGCTCAGCCCGACGTTGTGTATTGGGCGCTAATCTACAAAAATGAGTATAGTAGGCCACCAACACGATTTAAACCAGATGAGAATGAGCAAGAGGCTGTTGCATATAAGCTCAGAAACGAAACCCTTGCCGGAAACCTCACATTTGGCGATGTCTGGAAAACAAAGACCCGATCTGGTCTTCTCAATATTGAAGAAGGTATTCTTGACAAATGGCATGTTGGCAGAATCGTGCTTGTTGGGGATTCAGCACATAAAGTAAGTCAATCCTGCGCACAGATCCACTATAACCGAGCCGTAGACAAAGGGCTTATTCTCTACAGATGACAACAGACATCGGCATGGGCGCAAATATGGGCATTGAGTCCGCCGCCGTGATTTGTAACGTTCTTCAACAAGCCCTCGCCTCAAACCCGCATAGCCACCCCAGCACCTCTGAAGTATCCGCCCTCTTCCAAGAATATCAATCAAAACGGCACAACCGCGCCAAGGAATTCGTCGAACTATCTGGCTTAGTAACACGCATGCGCTCGTGGCAAAGCCGCTGGCAACGCTTCCTTATCACACGTATTGCCATGATACCCATGTTTCAAATGACGCAGGCAAAACAATTTATAAGAAGGGTTGGCAAGTCGCCCAAATTGAAATATGCTCCAACGAGGACCATCAATGAGAAGGCAGAAGGATGGGAAAAGTCAAAGAATGAGCATGATACCAAAGCGGCGTGGGCGGCCTATGTGCTTCTCACTTCCGCTATGGCCGTCGGACTTTCATACGCGGTAGTGTTGAATTTGGGAATGCCAGTATTCTGGAACAATACCACAACAAGATTTTTAACTTCCCACAAGGTATAGACATACCATATATTTAAACACATTGACTCCTCTTAGCAACTCTGTATCAGTCTGAATCGTATCCTAAATCTGGCGCATAATGAGTGCATCCTGGTCTATGGACAACCCTCCTCACACCTTTCTTCGTATAGGGTGCCTGACACATCCAACAGAATTCGGAATTACACCTTGAGCCTACACACACAGGAGAATTAGCAATAAGGTCCTATATACGCACTGAAGATGCAGCAACTGAGAACTACAGCTTGCAGAATGTGGGTAGCTTACATGACATATGATCACATCCAAAACTTTTCTCTATATTTAGCTTACAACCTGGACACTTCTTTGTCGTTTCCAGTATCGTTTTCTTGCTCGCGGCCTCCTCCTGCTTCTTGAGGTGTTTGTTTGTTCTAAACAATTATGAGCACATTACTCTTGATAGCGTAGTTCATCAACAAGACGACGACTTACCTGTAATCATACTCTTTACATGTTTCGCCCCTATGCCATGCTGCATTATGCTCTACGCAATGGCTCTTCCTGCAAGCTGTGCAGTGAAACCGTGATGTTCCGGGTTCGTGTATCTGCCCAGACTTACACCCTTTGGTAATACACCATCGGAAATTGGGGATGCTTTCGTAAACGGCCCTGGTGGTGAGCTTGTCGTAGCTATGCTTATATGAGATTCCTGACCATGTGCAGATAGTGTATGTGTTTTGGATGAGGTTGGTAGCTTACCGTTCGAAGACAGCTCGTGGTGCGAACTCGCGCATGTCATCATACTGCATTCGTACGGCACAAACTGGGCAATTAACCTCGTTCCACATCTTCGATGCCGACTCTGATTGGATCCATGTTCGTAAGCACCGTCTGCAAACGTCGTTTTCGTGCTCGCATTCGGTTGTTGGAGGCCTATCTGGAAAGTGGCTCAAGGAGCGTGTATCGGCACAGATCACACAGTCTTTGGTCTGACGGCTTCTTGTATGGTGCGATCCTGTTTTTGAAGTGTTTGACCTAGAGTTTCTATCCTTTGCCTCTCTCACTCTGTCGGTCGATTGGTGGATGTCCCTTTTGCGAACGTGATGATAGTTACGGCCCTTAGGATGGGCTCGACCTATTAAATTTTGGCTCCTGTCATACTTTTGTTGCCGTCTAGGTGGCCCAGTATTCCCCCCGACTTCTTTTTGTAATATGCCTTGATAATGCGCTCGAGATGACTGTTGAGACTCTCGATGACTTTCCTTCGAGCTTGTCCCATCATTCTCGAACCTATCCTCATATGGGCGTTCACGTCTTGAACGCTGACTGTGTGAGTCCGACCGTTTTCTGGTGTCAAATGACCTGCCAGGCTTGCCCTGTAGGCTCAAAAGTTGACCCATGAGGAGCAGGCTCAGTGGCAACTTGGTGTTATCTGGGAGGTTGAATCATCAACAGTACACAAGATCAGCCAATCACAAACCACATGAACAGGAAGGAACTTGATTGTTAGCTGAGATGCTACAAAAAAGAACAAAGACGTTTTGAAGGCGTTCAGTTGCAAGCTTTGAACTTTCTTATCGAAGGGCGGGATAGACAAGGCTGTGCGATGATCTACAAACGCCTGAAGCAGGTTATATCACACATGTTTGGAACCAGCGGCACACACACCAACGCATGCTCGAACGCCAGGCAGATGCGCCATCGCGGCGCGCTCTGATGGGTGGGGTTCCACCGGTGACGATAGCCGGTCAATAAAATGATTGGTTCCCACCTTAAGGGTGCAGCAAAGCTGACAGAACACGACCTTTTGAAGGGCCCAGTGATAAAAAGAGGGAGCTCTCGGTCGGACGAAATACCCGGATTTAAGCCGAACACACCTGTGACTATCAGGACATCTTGATATCTCACTATAACAGAATTACATATTGTACAAGTGGAAGAACTAGTAATTAGATGATTTAAGGTAATTTCAATTATTTACTTGTATGTATAGTGATCAAATACGTAGTGTTTTGGCTGGTGTTGGTACTTGATGAAGTTTGGTTTAAATCCGAGTATTTCATCCGACCCAGAGGGGACATCATTGATAGTTCGACTATGCACCAAAATGAGAATTTACCGATAGTTCCATCCGGACTCGTACCGGTTACCATAACAGTCCAGTTCTCCTGCCTCTTGGCTGAGTGAATTCTTGATCACTGTAAGAATACCAGGCCAATGGCCTTCCACATCGAGATCAACACCGCCCTGTTGAACTAGGCTGTTGTACGTGGCCTTTCTATCCTCCCTAAACTTCGCGATCTCGCCAACCACATCAAGCGAAGGATGGGACCCAAGGTCGTTGTTGGGCTGTGCATATGGTACTGGTTGCTTAGGTGCTACCATGAGACCACTCATTGCCGCCAATGGTAGCGTCCGCCCTGGCTCGATATCAGGAAGACCACATTCTTCTTCGCAGAAGAATGAAAAGTCATACGTGGCTGCTTCCCAGAAAGCTTCAGAGTCTGCATCCTCTGTAGATGACTTTGTGGGATACGCCCGCCAACTGGTCGATACTTTCTTAGGTGCTGCACGTGGAGGAGCCATCTCCAAAACTATCCTTCGCAGAGAAAAAAGGCTATGCGCATGCTCCCGCTCCGCAACTGCACGACAACGGCCAGGTGGAAGTACGTATGTGCGTTCTGCTCGCTGCCTAGCTATAGAAGCTTCTTCTGCGGCATCTGTAATGTACTGAATGAGGCGATTAATCACTTTCACATCTCTTGTTGATGAGGGAACATCAGTCAGCACGAGGGTATGTACTTTAGGAAGCATGTTAGGATGTAGGCAGTTCTCCTGTGACTGGCGAAGCTGAAGCTGTGCACGGCGATCTTCTACGTAGTAGGTAGAGTTGTGCCGTGATCTATTCTTGGTAGGACTGGCCGATAATATTCTAGGATTCATCTCCTCAATTGGTGAAATCGGTGATAGAAGCACAGAATCTCTCGTCCGAGCTTGATCGCATTGTGCATCATGGATGTTGTAATGCCGAAATGGACTATCTGGATTGTGTGGAGAGTCTACAAGGATAGGCTCTGGAGCATACGCTGCACTAGGTTTGATTTCAGGTGATGCTACCGTAACCTCAACCGTGGGAGACTGTGCTAAATCATTTGCTACGTTGCCGACAGGTTGTGAATTCGATGAAGATTGAGCTTGAGTTCGTGCTGGTGTTGGCGAGCTGCCAGGAAGCTCTGCTGGATACAGAAAGTCTCCTGGAATTTCATTGACCATTGTGTCAATAGTGTCGAGTTCGTGCGCATCCTGAGGTGCATAGTAGTCAGGGCCACCAAATAATTCTGCGCGTGGGGAGACCGCTGCACTTAATGGCGTATCTTTTGTGATGATCTCGTGGTTGATACGTAAGTACCTTAATTTTGCTGCAGCGTATTCGGAGAGAACTCGGGTCAATTTCGACGCTCCAGGGAGCTCGATATCATCAACTACATCATCTGCCGAAGTAGAATACGGCCGCTCTAGGAGAGTATGGAGTGTTCCAACGTCCAGGACCTGTAAACGTTTCGATCGAACTAATCCTGAAATACCTTCTACCGTCATCAGGTTGTTTGAAAGATAGAGATGGGTAATCCCAACATCCCTGACTGTTTCAATTGTGAGACTGCTAGCAAATCCCTTAGTGAGTTTCTGGCGAACATGGCCAACTATGTCCTCGGATTCGAAAGTATCGAAATCGCCATCAGGCGGCCCATATTCGATGGGTGACAGTGGTCCTCGAGTCCTATGTGATCCGATAACCTCTCCCTTCAAGCAGTAGCCGAGGAGAGATCGAGCACTTACGTCGGTGAGGCTATTATTACTCATGTCCAGACTTCTCACTCGAGTTCCTATTGAGAGTGCAAGTATTTCAAATTCAGCATCTTTAAGTCCTAGACCCTGTAGACTCAGCAATCGTAGGTTAACAAGGGATCTAAGCTTGCTCAGAACTGCTTGGTCTTTAGCAGCCGGCGTCCTTGATAGATCCAGAGAGACTAGATTGGGGAAATGAGACAAAGCTTCTGCGAGACCGGTGGAAGTTGCATTTGTGCAGCCGGAAGCATCAAGTAGTCGCAGACCAAAGATAGGGTAGACAAGCGGATGAGTCGATTTTCGGCGTAAGCTAGCATGGCGCAGAGATAGCAGTGAGGAATGGTCGAAAAAGGGAAGGCCATTGACAAGAAGGCACTGAAGTCGCGGAAGATATTCGAGACAATCACGGAGCCATTCGGCATGTGGGCCCCCGTATATTTCTGAGTGTGCCGGGGGGAATTGGAGGGTATGCGTCAGTTCTCGAACAAAGAGTCGTACGTAGGGCAAAATCCTCTTGAATCGCGTCAGAGCAACTATACAGTGTCAATTACCGCCACTCTGCGACACATGCTAGACTTACCATATACGGTATCATTCTGGGCACCAAAATGTGAGGCAGGGTTGCCCCAAAGTTGTGGGGTCATGATTTGGTGCCATTTTCGGCAAACTAATGCAGCAGGACACAAACTATCTGAGGGTAAATATGGTGCAATCAAGACCCATGGATCTTGATGAATGGCGTTTTCGTATGATGGGAGTAGGTCGTCCATGGTGAAGTTGAAGGACAAAGTCGCAGGCAGCAGGAGGATGGTAGAAGAGGCCTAGAAGAAGGCTGGAAGGGTTGCACATATCCTCGGTTTCAATACGAGGTGAGTGCTTTGGAGGGGGCAGTGTTGAAATGCACCAGTCAGTAGAAGGCGATGATGCAACCTTTGCACGCAAGGCTGACAGTGACAAACCAAACAGAAGAAAGGTGTAGAAAAACAACCGCCCAAGAGGAACCACGTCGATGGCTGCAAGGTATTGCTATTTTCAAGCCAAATCTACTCTTGGCATACGCTCGACGAGGTTGGTCGTTTTTAGGACATGACATCAGCAAAATCTTATTCGGCTCAGCCTCGGCTCCATAACCCTGTTCGAAAATCATACCCTTAATCATCTTAAAGGGTGGACGTCGAATCAGCAGGGTATTGACTGGTTGAAGCGCATATTCATACCTCAAACGACGCCTGACGACCACCGCATCCTTATCTGTGATAGACACGACTCGCACGTATCAGTCGACTTTATGTACGAGGCTTGCATGCATAAGGCGCAACTAGTCTTCTTACCACCTCATACTTCACACATTTTACAGCCTCTGGATCTCACAGTCTTTGGACATATCAAACAACAGTACCGTGCTGAGATTGTGGCGTTGACTGCCATGGACAGCACCCTTCATATAGAGAAGCAATACTTCATTCGCTGCTACGAAAAGGCACGCAGTAGCCTTACATCCTCCTTCATGCTGCTTAGGAAGGGAATCCTCGACGATCGGCTAAAGCAAACATACTCGGAAGGATGGAGAAGGGGCAGGCAAAGGTTATGGGTTACGATGAGCTTGAAGGGAAGCATGCTGAGAGAAAGGCAGCCGAGGCAGCCAAAGCAGCCGGATCCACCGGAAAACGTGGAAGAAAGCGCAAGGGCACAGGTGGAGGAGAGCCTCAGGCTAAGGTAGCGAGACAGAGTGGAGTACAGGATGAAGTTCAGGTTGAAGGTCTGGTTGCGTCAGCATGGAGAGCTCAACGCAACAGAACAGCAATGAGAGCGTACATACGGGATATAAGGATGTCTGTACGGCATCCAGCATGGTGAAAGTGCTAGGGTATGTGTGCCCCAAATGCTAGCCAAATTCCCCATATCACCAGGCCCTGTTGTTGTTATTATGTGATGACTATTATATAACACTCGTTAGTCGGAGAGAGGGAATGAGTCACGAAATGATGCCGTAGAGTTCCTCGATAGTTCTGATATCCTTCAATAATTTACTCGCAGAGTTGTATTGGCGATTCCAACACTTTCGTGTGACCACATCACAAGCGTGAGGATCATTCGGAAGGATACCACTTGCAAAACGAGACTGAATCTTTTCATGCCACCTATCCTCTCCACTAACAATGTCTGGAAAGACTTCAGAGCCGGTCATTATGAAGTGAATTGTAGATCTAAGGGCAAAGAGATCAGTTGTGAAGTTAGCCTCAAACTCATCATCCCGGGGGCAGAAGTATCTGCACGACTCGCAACACCAACCATGGATGACCTCGCCACCCTCTAGGATATGATTGCCTTGAAAGTTCGCCAGCTTGAGATGAAGATCATTACCCACTAGTATATTTGATGGCTGTATGTCGCAGTGAACAACACGTTTCGAATGTATGTGCTCGACTGCTTCTGCTACCTCACGACACCAGGCGACTCGTTGCTGAAGAGCAAGATAAGATTTGTCCGATTTGGTTAGGTATTTGTAGATCGATTCGTTTGCCGCACGCTCGAGGTATAGACCGACGTCGGTGAGTCCTTTCTGCGCGATAATTCGGGGGTGTTGGCCAACTAAGTTGGGAACTTATGTTCGTGCTCGAGCCGACTCCTGTCACCGTCCGGAGTGTGTGGGTATTTGAGAACCGTTGAATCATTAATTTCCCCTATGAAGGCGCTGGTGCCGATTGTGAGAACACGCTGGACGCCAGATGGACAGTAGAAGTGATACTCAACCACCTCCTGACTGGACATTGTGGGGGATGAGCATCTGCTATCCTTAGCGTCTTGACGGTAAATTCGCCATTGCGTGAGAAGAGGAATACTCGCATTAGAGAGAGCGCGAATGCAATGGTGTACTTTAGCCAAATCGTCTATGTCTCCTCGAAAGCCGGTCTCTTTACGATCTAATGCTGGTATTGCTGTCCTACGCAAGATATCCAGAGGCACCCGTTGACAAGTAACACAAGCTCATCGTTGCCGAGGCTATCCCGACTGGTCTACAATCCCTTGGCAGGTAACTTAGTGCGCACAGCCACACTGAAGCATCAGACACGAAGTCATCATGGCAAAAAAGTAGACAGGAGTTGCTTCCAATTATTGTTGCTTAAAACTGTCATCTTTGCAAAGAAAGAGACATAGCTGTAGCTGGTAAACGCAGGATTCTGAATTAAGGAGAGAATTTTACTCGGAGCGAGGGGAACGGTACTTTAAATAGCAGAAGCGCGACAAGCTGAAGGAACATGGATTTTTCGTCCCAGCTCCCCGCTCCCCGAAGAAGTCGATTTATCGTCTGGGCAAGACCATAATAGCATGGTAGCGTCAAATCACATGATTTGGGACCACTCAATCCTGGACACCTCACAGGAAATCAGGCATAATCACGTTGGCTCATATTGGCTCAGGGCGAGCTCAGGCACGAATAAGAGATAACCACGCTGGCTTGCGGCGAGCTATAGCAAAGTGGCCTAATTCAGCTATCTGTTGACCCAGTCACCAAGACCCGCCAGTCTTAAACTTAATCAGCAAGAGATATGTTGCAATATGCACTTGGATTGAGCAGCTGTGGACTTGGGATTACATTTAATCTGCCCCAGTGAAACGGGACTTCCCACCACCTAGATAGGGAGGGCATATCCCAATTCAAAGCGCTCGAATCTCTTCTGATATGAGCGTTGCAACTGCCCATGCTTTGAAGAGGATAGCCTACACGGTTTGTGTAATTTGTCCGTGGCCAATCATATGATGGTAGCAAGGACAAAGCCTATACCAATCTTACACCTAATTAAAGGGTATGAGTGGATAGGGTAGAAGTGTCCTGGGCGCCATTGGGTGAGAGCAAGATCTGCGCTGAATCGTGCTTCGGTGAATCCATGGTAACCGTACGGCATTGGTTTGCAACCTCATATCTTCTTCAAGACGTCTGCGGCAAGTTTCTTCTGCCCGGCACTATCAAGAGCACGTTCATCGACGGCTTGAATCGCTTGACCAATGGCTAGTGTCGTCTTTACCGCTCCTCCATCCACATGGACAAGGCCGTTCCTGCCAACTGTGACTTCAAACCCCACCTTTCCACCCAGAATTTCGAGCAGAATGAGGTCGCTTTTCGGGGCTAGAAGTCTCCTTGCCATAACAAGACTAATCTTGAACACCATGCCGCCTTTTAGCAAGCCAAGGCCTTCACCTTTGCCTGTTGCAGGGTCTACGCAAGTGAGCTCTGGAGATGAGTCCTTGCCAACACTGACAACGCGACAATAGGCCAAGGATGTGGATGGGAGCTGTGGACGGGTCTTTTTAGTGGCACCTTCGAAAGCTAGATGGGGAAGAAGCGCAGGCGGAGTGTTGGGCGTGAGTAGGCAATTGAAGTTCTCGGCGGCGGAACCATTGACAGTGGCTATGACGAGGTCACCTGGATAGGGCAGATACTGGGATAAGTGTGAGTATGGGCAGTTCCTAGTGAAGCATCAGAAGAGTTTGGCTTATTAACTTACCCTGCCACTGTTGAATTCGATCGAGGCAGCATTCTTCTTGCTATCAGTGACCAATGCGCCGGCGATAGTGGTGACGACGGTGTTGGGAGGGATATGTCGTAGTCCAGGACCGAGCTTCAATGTTTTTCTCTTTCCTGTGCCCGTAGGCAGTGCGCTTTGGGGAATATCATCGCCAGGGAGAACGAGAGTTGTCAAGGTAGCAGCCATGGCAACGTCAACAATTCGGTCACAAAGTTGGATGCTGGGAGTAGTTGGTAGCTGTAGCTGAGGTCAACATTCGCGTGTGTAGTCTGGCCCGTGCGTACATGTCTCGAACTTTTTTGCTGGTGCTTGAAAATGAAATTTCTTAGACGCAAAACAATCAACACACACACCCTGGCACCGAGAGTCTTGGTAGCGCACACCTTCCTCTTGTCTCACACATTATATTATATTGGACAAACACCACAATCTGACCCACAAGAGTGCTGTCACCACCACTACCCCGCCCACAATGAGTGCGCAAGCCGACCCCGCCCAGCGGGTTGCCATTGGCCTGTCTTTTGGCAATTCCTACAGTTCCATTGCCTATACTACAGGAGAAGGAAAGCCTGAGGTCATCGCCAACGAGGACGGAGGTACGTCGCCTGCTTTACCCCACCTACCGTATATTTCTCATCACTGACTCCTCACAGACCGCCAGATTCCCTCGACCCTATCTTATGTAGAGGGAGAAGAGCTCCACGGTGGACAGGCCAAGAGCCAGCTTGTCCGCAACGCCAAAAATACTGTCGCATACTTCCGCGACCTCATAGGCCAAGAGTAGGTTGTTCTTTCCAACACACCAGTCGCTCTTTCTGATCTCACACTACCAGGTTCAAATCAATCGACCCTTCGCCATGCCACCAGTCAGCACACCCTTCGCAACAGGGAGACGGAGTCGCCTTCACCATTCGTGATACAGAAGAGGACAAGGAAAACACTGTTACTGTGGGCGCCATCACTACTCGCCATCTACGCCGGTTACGCACCTCGGCCTCGGACTACCTAGGAAAGACTGTCAATGCTGCCGTCGTTACAGTTCCCACAAACTTCTCCGATGCCCAAAAAGAGGCCCTAAGAGCTGCAGCAAAAGACGCCGAGTTGGAGATTCTGCAGTTCATCCACGAGCCCACTGCTGCCGTGTTGGCATACGATGCTCGCCCAGATGCCCGGTTGGCAGACAAGATCGTTGTTGTCGCTGACCTTGGTGGTACCCGCTCAGACATTGCCGTTGTAGCGTCTCGCGGCGGTATCTACACTATCCTGGCCACAGTCCACGACTACGATGTTAGTGGCTTCAAGCTCGATCAGGTTCTCATGGATTACTTTGCCAAAGAGTTTCTCAAGAAGCACAAGTCAGCGGGCGATCCTCGCGAGAACGATCGATCCTTGGCCAAGTTGAAGTTGGAGTGCGAGGCTGTGAAGAAGGCCCTCTCAATAGGCTCCACTGCCAGCTTCTCTGTAGAGAGCTTGGTTGGTGGTGTTGACTTCACAGCAACCATCAACCGCACACGGTACGATCTTCTCGGCAGCAAACTCTTCGCGGCCTTCACTCGTCTTGTGACACACGCCGTCGAAAAGGCCAAGCTTGACCCCCTCGACATCTCAGAGATCATCCTTGCTGGCGGCAACTCCCATACGCCAAAGGTTGCCTCTGCGATTGGCGCCGGCTTCCCAGAGACCACAACCATCTTGGCCCCATCTACATCGGCCACCGCAATCAATCCTTCCGAACTTGCTGTTCGTGGCGCCGCTATCCAGGCCAGTCTCATCCAGGAATTCGAAGCTGAAGACATCGAACAGAGCACACACCCTATGGTCACCGTTACCCCACATCTCTCCACTGCTGTTGGTGTGCTCTGCATATCTGGTGACGAATCTTCTGGTGTCTTCCACCCCATCATCGACGCTGAGACCTCCCTACCCGTGCGACGCACAGCGACCATCGCAACTCCACGAGAAGGTGGTGACGTCCTGATCAAACTCGCGGAGGGTTCGCGCCACATCAAGGTTACCAAGTCTCAGCCCAAGCCCAAGAAGGAAGAAGACTCCGAAGATGAAGATGACAGTGAGGAGGAAAGCGACGAGGAAGAGGAACTGCGAGAGAAGACCTGGAAGGCTGGCAAGACGCTCAGCGAAGCCGCCATCCGCGGCATCAAGAAGGGAGGCAAAGTTGAGATTCAGATCAACATTGGTGCTGACTTAAGTATAAACGCCATCTATCGGGAGCTAGGCGGTAAAGGAGGTGTTCGGGGAATTGTTCAGGGACAAAAGGTAAACGGTGCTTAGGGTTGGAAGAAGGGCTTGAAGAGGATATTCTAGACCAATTGCTAGCTTTTAGAGAGGGCCCGGCTTGTTGGACGAAATACATATTCTTCAACGATTCAAATCATGATTTGCCGCTAGATGAGCAAGCGTCGACTATAGTAAACCTAGCAATTTCCCATCACTCTCAAGTGAGGCCTCATCTCCCTCCCCAACCTAGTCTGCCTAATCCACCTCTCATACGGCATACTTTGATGCTGCAAATCCAAGCCCTCATAATGCCACCTCCTCTCTATCCAACTCTCCCTATCCAACTCCTCGGTAATCAGCAAATCCAACGCCCCAATCTCCGCCCCATCCTGCTCCCTCGCCCACTCGGTACTCTCCGCAATATTCAGATAGCGCAGCCTCCCCAGCCACCGCTCATCAATCATCGCATACAGATCCACGGCCGTAAAACTCCACGCAGGGTCAATGTCCGTCGCGCCGCTGGTAACCAGCGTGAGTTTTTCCAGCGGCTTGGACTCTCTCCAACGAAGTTTCCCAAAGTCCTCGGGCATACGGCCGAATTCGGCGCCAATGTAGTCGAGCGCGATGGTCAGTTCTCGCAACTTGGGCAGCCATTCCAGAACATCGTTTAGCCGTCCGTGTTTGACGGAGGGTAGATCTCGTAGTTCGGCGACGGTGAGAGTGTGGCCTAGATTGCCCAGGAGTAGTTTGATGCCTGCGTGGTCGAGGTGAGGAGCATACACGATGCTCAGCGAGGACATGGTTGGCGGGAAATTGTACGGTTGGCGTAGCATGTCCCAGAGGAATTGGCCGGAGACGGAGCCTGAGAGGGTGAGGTGTTGGAGGATGGGGGGCCAGCGGATGTTCATCGAGAGAGATGTACCTTCGTGGTGTGAAGAGCAGCGGGGGAGACGGAGATCGCGGAGATGGCTTAGTTGGCGGATGGTTTGGTTGAGAGATTGGAAGGATATGCATTCTGAGACAAGACTGAGGTCTAGGATACGCAGATGGCTGCATTTGCTTAAGCTGGCCCAGCAATTGATGGCGAAACTGGCCTGGGGTGCGATGAAGATTTCCAATGATGTCTTGGTTCGGCCTAGTAAACCTAGTGCCATATGTTAGGAAATTCGGCTTTACTATATTCGGTATATATGAGTGATTAGCTTACGGGCTGTGGTAGATTTGTTCGAGTGGTGCACAATGTGCGACAAATCAAGTACTCGGACCAGACCTGCCAGCGGGCTGTGCTTAATGTGCGCAAGCACAGAAGGACATACAGTACGCACAAAGAGCTCATATGCTCTCCCTACTAGGTATGGAGAGTCGTAGAGTTGTCGTATCCCCACGTCGTAAAATTGTCGGTTAATTTTACAAAAACGAGCCAGTGTTTGTTGTCTTTCAAGTGTTTCCCATTGCTCAATCAAGGCGAGAATCTCCAGGAGAAGCTCATCTGGTAGATAGCTTGAGTATTCCATTATACAGACTATTTGGTTCAGGCGACGTGTGTGTTTTGAAGGATATCATGTGCGAAGAGACAAATATGCAAGCAATGGCGAGTGCGTGTAACGCATCATCAGTCATCTGACTATTTAAACTCCGCCTATGTCCGGCACCTACTTTCATGATGAGCCACGCCTTGACTGCACTTTTGCGTTAGCACTATGAATATAATCACTTTCGAATGGGATGAGAGCCTCTGATGAGATTTTAACTATAGTATAAGGTTGCCTTAAAATACAAGTGCATAGCCCTCGCTGCATAACTCGGGTTGTTTCACGGCCCATGATTCAGTGAACAGGATTGAACCTCAGCTTGATGTAATTATGGTACCCATGTTGAATGGTGACCATGTTGAGCGTTAACCATGTTGAATGTTAACATCCATCTCGCCTGGCTCAAAAACATGCTGGCACCTAGAGATGCAATATTGAGCAATGTGGGTGACACTGCGCGAGTTTGCATACAGCGAAAGTAATATGCAGGTTCCGAGAGTGTTTTCAGGCTAGCAACTACCCGACTATTAATGAACTTTTGGCGAGAACCACGTTAGCATCAGTAAACTAGCTCTTGTTGCCGTCCGGACCAAGGCCCCGCAAGTGTAGAGGTGCCGACGTCCATCCTCGATTGAAATAAGAGCCACCATTTCCGCTACGATTTTCCTCGTAATATTCCGAAAGGCTTTCGTAGAGACGGACGAATAGGCCTGTGTTTTCAAACTTCTTTATGTAATTGGCACCCACCGGCTCACCACCAGAAAGTTTCCTTTCGAGATCTGCCGCATTATATGCAAGGGACCTGGCGTACTCTCTCTGTCGAGCTGGACGACAGCCGTTGCGGAACCAATCCTGTAATTTCTCTTCTTCACTTACACGAACCGAAAGTGAAACAGTGGGGTCATGAGTCGTTGGCATCATATCTGTAAAGAACGGGCCCTTGAAACACTGTTTTGTCGGCAGTTGCCGGCTTGGTCCATTTGCTATTTCACATTCTTGGGCTTGTCGGATATCATCAGGATTGCTGGACTGGAGCACTGCTGATACAGGGAGTTTTGAGGAAATGGTACCCAATTGACGGCCCTTTGGGGGTACAACCAACCCAGATACATTCGAACGAGCCGAGGCCGCAGTGTCCGGGTGAGCAAATTTTCGGTGAGGATTCGCAATAGTCAATCCCATGTGAGGGTATAAAGACCGCGCTGTAGGTTGCTGATTTCCCAATCTTGGGACCGCAACATGTCCTTGTGTTAAAACACTCGGACGCTTGGTAGGGCCTATACGCGCAGATAATTGATCTTTTAGACTCGGAAGAGTATTGGAAGTCTCTGTAGAAGGAAGATCAAAGAATCGGTCAGCTTCTCTACCTAAGCAAGTATATGCGCTCTTAATCTCACCGCTAGGAGTAGCTTCGCGAAAACTTGGTTGAGCAAGTCCCTTATATGCATTACCACCACTGCGAAATATGGTCGGCGCTTTCGTTTCGCCTTGTGTACGCCAATTGTTCAAAGTAGTGGCTGTAGTGTGTATTGTGGGCAACCCGGACGGATATTTATATTGAAAATCTAGGGTGCCCTTCGTGTTTGGTAGATGATTGTTGGTCTGGACACAAATTGAAGGTTTTGTCGCAAGAGGCACAACAAATGGATCATCGAGGTGTCCACTCTGGATTGTCTCCTTCTGCGGACTTCCGTGAAATGCTTGGCGTGGGACGAAGTCGCGATACGGATAGTCGGAAGCACCTTTCGAAGTAGAATCCCTCGTCTTGGATTTTGCAGCCGCACGGAGGACTTCGGTGAGACTTGGTCGAGCTTTATTAACTATCTGGGGTTTGGAGTGACCCTTCTCCACGATGAGTTTCTCACGATTCTCGGCGGCGAGTTTGAAAGTCTTTAGAGTATCGCCGGGCGCTTTGCTATCCTTCGTGCAATCCGAGGCGAGAGGCCCTTCAATCGTGTCTTGAGAGTAATTGTATTGCCCAACATTTTCCCACTCAAACGACACTGACGACCACTGGTGGGCCGAGACATCTTGATTCGGGTGGCCGACAAGCACAACTTGCCCATTGAATTCTCCTGGCTTTTCACGCAAATGTTTTGGATCTAGGAGTCTTTCGAAGATGCCACAATAAGGGTCACTGGCGACACTCTGGGTCGCCGCTGTGCTGCTCTTGGATTCCCCAGATACAAGAAACTCTGTAGTATTGGAGTGATTGGCGGGAGCAGCCCGAGGTTTCGGTTCAGGAAAGGGCCACCTAATGACGGTAGCGGGCTTATGGTCTGTAGTACTAGAGTGATTGGCAGGAGCAGCTCGAGGTTTTGGTTCAGAAAAGGGCCACCTAACGACGGTAGCGGGCTTATGGTCTGTAGTATTAGAGTGATTGGCGGGAGCAGCTCGAGGTTTTAGTTCAGGAAAGGGCTCCCTAACGACGGTAGCGGGCTCATGAGCTGGATTCTGAGAGTTTTTGAGAAAGGAAGGTGGGGCAGAATGTCCAGGCGATGGCAACACTTCTGCATCGACTGAGGCGCTATCTTGGGCTTTTTTCTGGTGGGGCACCTTCCTGCGATTGGGTTGCAGTTTCACAATGCCAGCGAACGAGACTGGGGCTGGCACCGAATGTTCACTTTTATTCTCATTCTCCTTGGGACAGATTTGGCGCGCCACTTCTGCGAATGTTTTTGCCGGAACCGAGGAATTGAGAGCTTGATCTTCAGCGGATCGCGAATAACTTTCACGTGGCGTTGGGTACAAGAGTGAGGATGATCGAAAAGTCGGAGTCAACTCTTTGTGCTCTTGCTTGTATGTCTGAATGTGCTCATCCTCGGCCCGCGGTACGACTTGGATGTGAGAATGCGAGGGACTACCACGATTCGTAGGTGTACCTATCGGCATCCTTCCGATAGCCAACTGCTCAATAGTAGGGGCACGGCGACCTTGCAAGTTGTGAGTAGGTGTGAAGATGCAACTTGTCAGCGTGGGGATAGTTTACCACGCCGGCCACTACGGTGCCTGGTGTTATTGACCGCCAGCTTGAACGCTAGAGGGAGGCGCTAGAGGGAGACGGTGAAGTTGGGCGTGTAGACTTCAAAGTGAAGCTGGCGTGTGTGTGTAAAGATTGAAATGTTGTGGGGTGATGGTGAGATGAAATTGGGGCGTGACGGTTGGAAGTTGCGATGATGGTTATGAAGAAGCGAAGGTGAAGCAAAAAGAGCAAACAGGGCAGGCAGGACAGAGCAAACGCAGTCCATCTTTCCATTTTCCATTTTTCTTTCAACAACACAACGCAACGCCAAAACTGTTTGTGATAGCTTCCAAGTGAGAAAACTATTGTGTGTGATATCTCTTGTCTTTGGTAATACTTCATCTAGAATTAAAATTCTCTCAAGTGGTGAGAGCGTCAACCCAGCCATGGTTGCACTTGCTCACTTTGTTCTCTGGTGAGAATCCACATGGTGGGGGGTGACGACAAGTTTTGTATAAACTTAACTAATAAACTTAACTTATTACAGTATTTAATGAATCATCAGTCTTGGAGAATCAATGCAAGATGCAACAACTGATACTCTTGGCACATTGATCGGGAGAGACAGCGTCCGGTCGTACAAAAGAATATCATGCGAACAGAGAGTTTCAAAGATCTTTTCGTTCAAGCGACGTTAGAAATGCGCGCTCGCGCATTGTTCGTTAATTGGCACGTGCATTATATTACTAAATAATCCCGACATCTGAGGCACACGGAGAAGCAGTCAGGATTAGGCCGGATGCCGGAGTAGGAATCCTCATACCGGTGCTATTTGATGGCGGCGGGTAAACTACCATAACCCCAGGTATATTAACACCGACTTTTGTCTGCATAAAACACCCGGCTTCTTGGTAGCAAGATGCTGCTGTAACACACAAGTAACACGACCCAAGGGAAGGGCAGCCGAAGATCAACGCGGTCAAATTTCCACTATTTTCAACTAAACTCTCATAGTTTCCCCCTTTCCATCTGCACAAATCTCCCTTGACAACGATCCTGCGTACCATCCATCCCTGTCATGGTTCCCCGCCTTCAGGTACAAGCGCTACCGTAAACATTGGCAAAATGCAAATCCACGTACGAATCGAGACGGAGGCCCGTTCGTGGCCTATTAGACCTATAAGTGCGGGTAGCCCCCCACTAGGTATTCGTCCTCATACTTGGACAAAATGACTTTCCGGAAGGCGCTGCTTGCGCTGACACACCTCGCTTCTGCAAATGCAATCAGACTTCTGGTAGCATCTTACCAAGGGAGCCCTAATACCACTGGTAGCCTACAAACCCTCGAATTCGGTAGCGATCTTGCTTCCTTCCAAGTCACTCACACCAACAAAGACTGTGGGCGGAACCCTAGCTGGCTAGATATATCATCCACTACTGTAACATGTGTAGACGAAGGCATGCCTGGTGGCAGTTTGGCCATGCTGACTATGAAGCCTGATGGCAGTCTTCAAAGGCTAACCAACGCTACCACACCCGCTGGGCCTGTGTCCAATGTTCTTTACAACAATGGGGCTGCCGTAGCGCTTGCTCATGTAAGTCGACACTGGCAACAATTTCATATCAAATCACATACATACTAATCTTTGAAATTTCACCAACAGTACCAACCTCCTGCCATCTCAACATTCATGATCAAGAACAATGCATACATACCCTTGCAAAACTTTACCTTCAATCTTACAGGTCCAAACAAAGAGCGGCAGGAAATTTCGTAAGTAACGGATTGGGTCACAACATGGAATGCATGCGCTGATGAAACGTTTGCCATTCAGGCATATTCACCAAGCGATCCTTGATCCCACTGGCCGATTCGCTCTATTCCCCGATCTTGGAGGCGACGTTGTTCACGTCTTCTATGTCAATCCCGTGACTAGCATGTTGGAAGAAAAGACGCCTCTAAAATCAAAGCCTGGGTATGGTCCACGACATGCAACATTTTATGTTCCCACAATCGACTCTGGCGTCCTGTTTCTCTACGTTATACATGAGCTTAGCAACAAGATCGTCAGCTATAAAGTCTCGTACCCAGCAAGTGGTGGTCTTGCTTTCCAAGAGGTTGATGAGGTCAGTACTTTTGGCGACCGCGAGGCACCAAAAGGAGCAAACGCCGCAGAAATTACCATTGTAAGAAAACAGTACCCCTAGGCCAGACACACGACCATTCACTAACCAGCCATAATCAGTCTCCTGATAACGAGTTCTTGGTCGCTTCAAACCGACTGGCACCCTTTTTCAACGTCACCAACCCGGATCCTAACAATAGCACTCAACTTCAAAGTGACTCAATAGTAACATTTAAACCAAGCGATTGCGGAACTTTGGAATTTGTGCAATTAGCCCCATCCGGTGGTCTCAACCCTCGTCACTTTAGTTTGAACAAAGATGGATCCATGATTGCCGTCGCAAACTCAGCATCAATGAATGTCATAATCTATCCCCGAGATAAAGTGTCGGGTAAGATTGGAGAGAAGAAGGCGGCAGCCTTCGGTCTAGGACCTGGGCCACTGACGTAAGTTTATTCCTCAGTATTCGTAACGTTTCGCAACGTTTCGCTGACTTGGTGTTCTCTAACACAGTAATGTACTCTGGTTGGAAGGATAATTTGACGAAATACCCCGGTTGCATCAATGGTAGCGTTCTGCATACAAGGATTAGATAATATAGGTGTCTAATTTACCTTACACATGCGTTTATAAGATTAGGAGCTATAAATAACGAAATATATTGGTATAGATACCGCAACTAAACTCTGCACACATTTTAATATCTATTATATTTTCACATTACGTATATGCTATAAGTGATCCTAAACATGTAGGCACCTTCTCACCTAAAAATTACCATCGCGTTGTCGTCGCCGCGCCTGATTTGTAGGGGGCCTCCTTTTGTCGCGAAAGAGACTTCTTCTGCTACAGCGCCATCATCACGCTCTTGCCGCTACTAAAACCCATAGAATAGTTCTATCTAAGCCTACGAACTTTACTGCAGTGTTCAAAAGCCACTATTAGCGTTGTAGCTGCTATCGCACCAAGATTGACGCAAGGTCGCCACGCGTATCAGTACCTTCGATGAAAGTAACCACAAATCTAGGCTAGTGCGATGCGATCCCGCACGTCTCACGTAACTAGCATCGTGTAATTTACTCAAATCAATTAAAAGCTCAGCCTGTAGCTGTGCGCAGTCCTGCGACCCGATTCAACTTTGGCCGTGCCTCCAGTCACCAACACCAACTTCTAGCTCTCTAGAACTACCTACGGAAATCGCCACCGCACAAGGGTGTGGCAGGAGCGAGTCGGCCGTCAATGTGTTCGCCCACTGCTTAAGATACATATGAGCATATTCATCTAGTCGCTTGCAAGTTCGCCTTCTGCTGCAGTCTGACTGCTGCATGTCAGCCTTACTGTGCAATCAGCCGCACACCGCCCCTACGCAGCTGAGCAAAACTGAACAGAACTCGTTCACAGCACTCTTGCGTCGCCTCGCGATCAGATGCGATTCTTCGGTATAGCTTAGCGTACTATCTCTCTATATGCTTGCTGACCTCAATAGCCTAGGACTGATATGCTCAGCGGACAAGCGAGGCTGTCTCATCTCTTCGGCTAGGCTGCCGCGTTCCTACCACTTGCCCCCATCCAGCTCTATGCGAAATAATGCGTCTTTTGCAATGCAGCGACACTGGCGAGTTTAGTCTTACTAGGGATTTCGTGGGCGACGAGGTAATCCCTCCCTATGCGATCCTTTCGCATACTTGGGGGGAGGGCCAAGAGGTCACCTTTCAAGATTTAAGGGATGGCACTGGACAGAGCAAGACCAGTTACGGCAAGGTCCAGTTCTGCGCACAACAGGCCAAATGCGACGGCCTGGGACACTTTTGGGTAGACACCTGCTGCATCGACAAATCAAACCACGTCGAGCTTCAGGAGGCTATCAACTCTATGTTTCGCTGGTACCAGAATGCGGCGAAGTGTTACGTCTATCTATCAGATATTTCAATAGTAAAGCAGAAAGCAAGCGATGGAGTCTTAGATTACGCTTGGGAGCCAGCTTTTCGGCAAAGCAGATGGTTTACCCGGGGTTGGACCCTTCAAGAGCTTCTTGCCCCGCGTTCAGTCGAATTCTTCTCCCAAGAAGGCAAGCAACTAGGTAATAAGAGGACTCTAGAACAACTTATTCACGAGATTACGGGTATTGCTATCCCAGCTTTTCAAGGAACCCCTCTCCGTGAGTTCGGCATTGAGGAGCGACTATCATGGGCAATAAGCCGCCAGACCACGCGCAAAGAAGACAAGGCGTACTCGCTCCTTGGTATATTTGGCATATATATGCCGCTCATCTATGGCGAAGGGGAAGAGAATGCGTTTAGACGGCTCCATGAGGAGATTGATAAGCCTTTAAACGGTCCCCTACGGAAACGGGCCCTAGTCCAAATGGATAAAGAAAACCGAGAATGTATCCAACACTTACACCTTACCGATCCCCGCGATGATAAGAAGCGTATTGAGGAATCTAAAGGTGGCCTACTTGAGGACTCGTATCGCTGGATCCTGGAAAACTCCGACTTCCAACAGTGGCGTGACGACCCGCAGAGCCGACTGCTATGGATTAAAGGGGATCCTGGCAAGGGAAAGACGATGCTGCTCTGCGGCATTATTAACGAGCTAAACAAGTTAATGGCTAAGACGACTCTTCTATCCTACTTCTTCTGCCAGGCTACAGACTCGCGAATTAACAGCGCCGTAGCCGTGCTGCGAGGTTTATTATACTTGCTTGTTGATCGTCAGCCATCACTTGTCTCGCATATACGGAGAAAGTACGATTACGCAGGCAAAACTCTCTTTGAGGATGCGAATGCCTGGGTTTCCTTAGCTGAGATCTTCACAAATATTCTGCAAGACTCAGGCCTAAATAGTATGTGCTTAATCGTTGATGCACTTGACGAATGTGTAGTAGACTTGCCAAAACTCTTAGACTTTATTGTTGAGAAGTCGTCTGTATCTTCTCGTGTCAAGTGGATCGTCTCTAGCCGAAACTGGCCCGACATCGAGGAACGTCTAGAGAGGCAGGGGCATAAAGTGAGGTTATGCCTCCAGCTTAACGCAAAGTCTATTTCTATGGCTGTTAGCATATTTATCCAGCATAAAGTCCGCCAGCTAGCGGAAAGAAAGAAATACGACGACAAAACGCGAGCTGCCGTTCTACACCACCTGTCCTTAAACGCGAATGACACTTTCCTCTGGGTAGCTTTAGTCTGTCAACATCTCGAAAAGATCCAACGATGGGAGACGCTTGCTAAGCTAAATAAGTTCCCACCTGGACTTAATTCTCTTTACGAGCGGATGTTGGAGCAAATACGCGCCTCGGACAACGCTGACCTCTGCAAACGTATGCTTGCGTCGATCGCAATCGTATACCGACCCATCACGCTAAATGAACTGACATCTCTTATTGAGACGCTCGAGGACATGGCTGATGATCTCGAGTCAGTTGGGGAGATCATTAACCTTTGCGGTTCGTTCCTTACTGTTCGAGAAGGTACCATCTACTTTGTGCATCAGTCTGCGAAGGACTATTTGTTCAAAGAGGCAATCGATGAAATCTTTCCATCTGGAAAGGAAGAAACTCATTACGCAATCTTCTCACGATCGCTCCACGTCATGTCTAAGACGCTGCAACGAGACATCTTCAGCTTAGGTACGCTAGGCTATCCTATCAAGAAGTTTAAGCCGCTGGAACCAGACCCATTGGCAGCAGGGCGCTACTCGTGTATCTATTGGGCCGACCACCTCAGCGACTGGAATCCCAACCGTTGTACAGATCATAGAGGCGACCTGCAGAATGGAGGTGTTATCGACGAATTTATAAGGAAGAAATACCTTTATTGGCTCGAGGCTCTCAGCCTTTGCGGAGGTATGTCGGACGGTGTGACTTTAATGATAAAACTTGAGGCTTTACTCCAGGTACTCCTTGGATTAGCGATGCTATTTTTAGTACATGCTGATATGACCTAGGGAAGAGCAGACTCATCCTCATTACTCGAGCTAGTTCGAGATGCGCGCCGATTTATCATGTATCACAAGCAGACAATAGAGAGTAGTCCTCTTCAGGCATACGCATCTGCACTTCTGTTTAGTCCAGCCCGCAGCCTAATAAGGGGTCTTTTCAGGCACGAAGAGCCGAAAGAGCTCACAATAGAGCCGACTATGGGAGATGCATGGGGTGCCTGCCTGCAGACGCTCGAGAGTCATAGAGGTACAGTCCTTTCGGTGGCCTTCTCACACGACTCGACACGGCTCGCGTCAGCATCAGACGACAAGACAGTCAAGATCTGGGACGCAAGCAGCGGCGACTGCCTACAGACGCTCAAGGGCCATAGAGATAGGGTCTGGTCGGTAGCTTTCTCACACGACTCAACATGGCTTGCGTCAGCATCGGACGACAAGATAGTCAAGATCTGGGACGCAAGCAGTGGCGACTGCCTGAAGACGCTCGAGGTCATAGCGGTTGGGTTCGGTTGGTCGCCTTCTCACACGACTCGACACGGCTCGCGTCAGCATCAGACGACAAGACAGTCAAGATCTGGGACGCGAGCAGCGGCGACTGCCTGCAGACGCTCGAGGGCCATAGAGATTCACTCCTTTCGGTGGCCTTCTCATACAACTCAACACGGCTTGCTTCAGCATCAAAAGACAGGACGGTCAAGATCTGGGACGCAAGCAGTGGCGACTGCCTACAGACGCTCAAGGCCATAGGGTTGGGTCCGTTCAGTTGCCTTCTCACACGATTCGACACGGATCGCGTCGGCATCAACCGACAATATAGTCAAGATCTGGGACGCAAGCAGCGGCGACTGCCTGCAGACGCTCAAGGGCCATAGGGGTTCAGTCTGGTCGGTGGCCTTCTCACACGACTCGACACGGCTCGCGTCAGCATCGGACGACAAGACAGTCAAGATCTGGGACGCAAGCAGCGGCAACTGCTTGCAGGCGCTCGAGAGCCATATAGGTAGGGTCCTTTCGGTGGCCTTCTCACACGACTCGACACGGCTCGCGTCAGCATCAGACGACAAGACAGTCAAGATCTGGGACGCAAGCAGCGGCGACTGCCTGCAGGCGCCCGAGAGCCATAGAGATAGGGTCCGGTCGGTAGCTTTCTCACACGACTCGACACGGCTTGCGTCAGCATCGGACGACAAGACAGTCAAGATCTGGGACGCGAGCAGTGGCAAGTGCCTACAGACGCTCGAGGGCCATAGATATAGGGTCTGGTCAGTAGCTTTCTCACACGACTCAACATGGCTTGCGTCAGCATCGGACGACAAGACAGTCAAGATCTGGGACGCAAGCAGTGGCAAGTGCCTGAAGACGCTCGAGGGCCATAGGGTAGGGTCCGGTCGGTAGCTTTCTCACACGACTCAACACGGCTCGCGTCAGCATCAGGCAACAAGACAGTCAAGATCTGGGACGCGAGCAGCGGCGAATGCCTGCAGACACTTAACACTAGCAAGGTACTTTTCAACATATCATTTGAGACCATTGGCTCATGCCTTTACACTGAAATTGGCGCTATCGACGTTAGTGCATCCTCAGTGTCAAATACAACGACAACTGTTACGGAGCCTCAAAATCCTCGATATAAACGCGGGGCTTTGAGTTCGGATAGAGCTTGGATAAGATATGATTCGGAGAACCTAGTGTGGCTACCCTCAGAGTATCGACCGTCATGCTCAGCTGTGTCGGGGAAGATGATCGGCATTGGTGTCAGATCTGGAAAGGTGTGGATATGCAACTTTGAGCTTGACAAATCTTGACCAATGTTACACTATATTTCCATTATATCTCTATTTCATAGAGGGGTCCGCGGATAAGCATAAATATATTTGCCACGTCGAAGCTTCGAGAATTGTCTCAGTCAGTGATAAGATGGCTGGAGATGGAATTATCTGTAAGGATATGCTACGCTTAGGTTTCATTAGAAAACAGACGAACACCTTGATCGCGCTAGCAGGGAGGATAGCCGACCCGCTCCTGCCACACCCTTGTGAGGTGGCGAATTCTGGAGGTGTTTTCAGAGAGTTGAGTTGGTTGACCGGAAGGCACAGCCAAAGTTGAGTTGGATCGCAAGGCTGCGGGGCTAAGGTCGGCCCGCTTGCCAAGACTGCACACAGCCACAGGTCTGCTGTAAGTAAATTACACTAACAACAGGACCCTGCCTGCCTCCCTGATACTCGCACAAGCCTCCTCCAGGACGTAGACAGCTGGGCTGGCAGACAAGACAATCAATGCATCTTCTGGCTGAGCGGCTTGGCTAGCACCGGCAAGTCGACGATTGCGCGCACTGTCGCGCGTACATATTTCCAAAAGCAGTGCTTAGGCGCAAGTTTCTTCTTCTCACGTGGTGGCGGCGATACTAGTAATGTAAGTAAGTTCGTCACAAGTATTGCAAAGCAGCTAGCAGACAACGTACCCTCTCTGGAGCGGCATATTTGCGCTGCAATCGGAGAACGCCGCGACATTGCGAACCAGTCTCTCCAGGATCAGTGGCAGCACCTTGTCCTAAGTCCGCTGTCGAAGTTAGGCGAGAACAACGGCCAGGGCACATACGTTCTTGTCGTCGATGCGCTTGATGAGTGCGATAATGACGGCAATATCCGGATCATCATACGGCTTCTAGGCGAAGCGCGAACATCGACTCGACTTCGAATCTTCCTAACGAGCCGACCTGAAATGCTGATTCGAAACGGCTTTATTCAGATACCGGATGCCGAACACCAGGACTTTGTGCTCTACAATATATCGCCGCCGATCGTAGATCGCGATATTGACGTTTTCTTCAAGCACTATTTCAAGCTTATTGGACAAGAATGCTATCTAGATGCCTCCTGGCTAGGCGAAGATGTTATCTGACAATTGATCCAGATTGCAGGTGGATTGTTTATTTGGGCGGTAACTGTATGTCTGTTTATCCGAGAAGACCTGTTTCCTGAGGAAAGAGTGCGAATTCTTCTAGAAGGTAGTACTTCTACTGCTGCGCCAGAAGAGCATCTCAACGAGCTTTACACGACCGTTCTGAAGAATTTGATTCGCCCCGGTTACTTAGTATAAGAAAAGGAAGCTTTGTATAGGATGCTACGGCATATTCTAGGAAGTATTGTAATTCTTTACTCTCTGCTCTCGGCTAGTTCGCTTCACAAACTGCTTCGCGTCCCAATGCAAAGAATTAAACTGGTGCTTAAGGATTTGCATGCTATTTTGGACGTTCCGAAGGTCGATATTCACCCACTTCGTTTACATCATCCTTCGTTTCGCGACTTCCTTCTTAACAACAAAAGATGCAAAGATCTAAATTTCTGGGTATATGAGATGCAGACCCATAAAGAATTAGCCGACCACTGTATAAAGCTTATGTCGGCGTCGCTTAAGCAAGACGTCTGTGGCGTGAATGCGCCGAACAAGCTTGCAGCCGAAGCCGAGACAAGTTGGATTAAGCGGAGTCTTCCTCCCGAAGTTCAGTACGCCTGTCGCTACTGGATCGATCATATTCGGAAGAGTGGCGCTCAGCTTTGCGACAATGGTGAAGTGTACCTCTTCTTGCAGGAGCATTTCCTTCACTGGCTGGAGGCTCTTGGATGGATGGGGAAGGTCTCCGACGGTGTGCATGCCATTGTGGCTTTGGAGTCATTTGTTTCAGTCTGTATATCTCTAGAATATGCGAGGCTCGCGCTAACGGATTGGTTAGTCTAGTGAATGCCAGGGTCTCTGGAGTTTCGTGCACGACGCGAAGCGGTTCATGCTGTACAGTCGACTGGCGATTGAGCAGGCTCCGCTCCAGACGTACAGCAGTGCGCTTGTATTTGCGCCGACATTAAGCATAATAAGAGAGAATTTTAAGGGATACATACCTAGGTGGATAGAATTGCTGCCAAAGGTGGAGGAGAAATGGAGTGCGGTGCTGCAGACGCTCGAAGGCCATAGTGGCAGCGTCAATGCCGTGGCCTTCTCGCCGAACGGCAAGACGCTGGCGTCGGCGTCGCATGACAGCACCGTCAAGCTGTGGGACGCCGGGTCGGGCGCGCTGCAGCAGACGCTCGATGTCAGCTATGTCCACAGCCTCTCCTTCTCCAACGATGGCACCCACCTCCAGACGGACAGAGGATCCTTATCGCTCCTATCTCTGTCTACTGTTAGTCGTGCAGTTCCCCACATGCAGTCTTCCCCGGCTATATTTGTCAAGGACCAATGGGTGCGCAGTCGAACGGGGCCGACCCTCTGGCTTCCTCATGAGTATCGGACACGGTGCATCGACGTTCACGGAAGTAGTCTTGGTCTTGGGCGCGGTTCAGGACGAGTAACGATTATGAAACTAGCCTCGTAGGTCTCTTCGACCTCCTCCCCGCCCACCTCCATAACTGGGCGTCTCTTTTTATACACTGCATGAGGCGGGTAGCGAAGGCAGATGATTAACTTGACGTCTAATTAGAAATACAAACTCTTTGAGATTTAATAGCTTTGAAACCAAACTCTTTGAAATCGAACTGCACTTTAAGGATATTTTAAAGCTGCTAGCAGGGGTATTTACTACTGCAGCGTGGGGGTAGGGGCACAATGGGGAAATACCGTAGAGAATAAAACGAAAAAGACGGCTGAGCAGGCTATTAGAAGTTATGGAAGGATCTGGGCAGTCTAGCTGAATATATACTAATGCTGACGAGTTACGTCTTAAACGGTTGAGCTCACGACTTTCCCGCTGGTAGGTGGCAGGAGATCCCCTTAACTAAATCGTCCAGAACAGCGGACTACCGCCCATAAGGTCAACTATGCTCCTGTTATTCAGTTTCTAAATAGGTGGCGTTTCTGGTACGTAGAGTGGCGCAAAAGCTCTCTATACTTTGCCACCGTTAGCAGGGAGGACGGTCGAACCGCACTGGCACTAATCTTGCGTAAGAGGCGCTATCTTTTTGGGCGTGGATGAAGAAGAGTTTGCAGGTAGGCATCGTTGCCACTAGTGGCAAGGTGAGCGCTAAGGGTGTTTTCAGCACAGCTCCAACCACGATCAGATCGGATCTTGGGAGTAAGGCAGGGTCAAAACCATGCCCCTGGATCGGGATCTACGCGGGACTGGAACGGGGTCCACAGTGGGGACTGGAATTGGACGGCCATTCCAAATGAGTGAGATCAGAGCACATTTCTAAAATGCTGTACGCAGCTAAAGGAGGAGGCAACATAACAAAATCGTAATATTGCTAACAATGGGTATCATTCAATCTTCTTCGAGTAACGTTATATCATTCGTGTCCGCATCAGGGTCAGAGTGTATTTTAGCAGCGATGTCGGCCTTGCAGGACCTGCCATGGACCTCTAGTCCCAGTAATGAATGTCGTTGATGATGCTAATCAACTGCTGGACGCCTGCAAGTATGCAACAGTCGCCAGAGTAAATAGTGGACATGCTACAGCCAGTCCAAGTTTCAAAAGTCTTCGGCATAGTGCACCACAGGTCCCAAGTCGATCCAGTGAAAGTAATGCCGTAGTGGCGCATCTGGTTCATATGCTCTTCAGACCATTTTCCCCCACTCATTTGGAGCGCGCAGCTCTTCAAACGATAGCGATTGTACAGTGCCATGGCTGAGGCGACCTGGTGGCGGGCCGTGGCAAGGGTCTTTTCGTCCTTTTTGAATTCGATGGTCAGATAAGGGCAAAAGGCTCGCTTCTGCACGACAGAAACATGTTTTCGAACGCTCGGGCGGAAGCCGGGTTGGAAGGCCTGGAGGGAGACGTGATACGCGCAGTCCGGGCGAATGTCCCATTCATATCGTTTCCTGAGCGAGCTAATAAGCGGGGGAGCGAGCCATTCATCCTACGGCAACTTCCGAACAAGTTGCAGCATGTGGACGGGCAGCCAACGCTGATCCCCGTCTTCCTCTGGGAGCCATGGATGTCGAGCTTCGTCGAGGAATATGTCTCGCAAGGTGTATGCCGAATGTTCGGCCTCATTGCATTCGTACACCCTCATAGCTTTATACTCCCGCTGGATGCGCTCTGTGTTGGGTTCTAGCCAGACTTCAAGCGTGAACACCTCTTTGTAGGCATCAAGGCGGCCCTTGTAATTGTGGGGCAGCTCCTGGATGCGAAAATGTTTGCAAAGGTCCTTATTCACGCCCTTGTTCTGGATCGTAATCCCATACGGCTCTAGGACTGTCTCTATAAAGTCCGTATCAACAACTTTAGCAGCCGTTTCCCTCCTAGTCCTGGAGCTCGAGGCTTCCGATGTGAGAGGTGTCTGCCGCCAGCGCTGTCCGGATGTTGACGCTGATGCCGATGTTATGCTTCCTGTTGAAGATGTTTTTGTCTTCCTCTTTCCCCTTGAGCTTTCTGTTTCGGTGTTCTGTGACATGACCCTCTTCCACAACCATGCGATTTTTGCTGGATCGGTTGCAGCGACGACAGAGCGGCGGGCAGGCCTAGAGGCAGCTGGAGGATGGCGAACGAGCGATTGCGAGGGTGACGAAGACGAAGAACCGGACGGTAATGGCAGTTTCGCAGCGCATCTGCGGACGGAGGTATTGGCAGTTGGGTGCATGAGCTGCCTGCTGCGGGGTCGCTGGGGCTGCATATCATTTGCGGAGAGCACTGTAAACCTCAACACTCGCGCTTTGAAGCGTATCCGAGGACATGATTCTTATCTCGCCTCAGACCCAACGTCATTTGGGCCAAAGGGAAATGGCAAAGGATGGCAGGGGTAATGCGCTGCCGACATGTAATAAGTACATTCGTGGTCCTTCAAAGATGTAAAAGGCTTGTTTCGGTTATAATGGCGTTGCCTCGTTAACAAAGTATGCTAGTCTAGATGTAGCTAGTCTCCACCGCCCCACAACCTCTCCAAAATGAGTGTTTTCAAATTCGGTGGTGGCTCACAGGAGTGCATATTAAAGATGGAGAGCGTTAGTTGAGCAAAATAATATGTCCTGATACACAACTGGCAGCTTCTAGTCTGTGAACCAGTCGATAACAACCAAGTAACTATTTGTCTTTCTCTCCTTGCTTGCATTATAACTCAGGGTGTTCATAGCCTAATACCCCAATGCTACAACAACACAACGTGCAATAGATTATAGTGAAGGGACGCTATAGCTAATAGACTGCTCCGAGAACGTGATGGCAAGCCGGTTGGCAAGAAATGGTGTTGATGCATGAGGAAATGGCTCGCCTTCGAGCGTTAAACGACGCTTTAGCAAACCGACAAAGCTGTAGAAGAAAGTATAATTCGAAGCCAGGAGACCCTATCACTTGGTGGAATAGCTGATTTAATTGCTCCAAGGACGATGGTGGGCAAGAGGATGGTTCAGCATCTATAAAGAGGGTGCGCGTTGCCGGCGTTGCGGCGAGACTAGCCACAACGCTCGTACCCGTGAGATAGAAATAGAAGATGCAGAAGATAGCGACGACTCTGAATAGACTATAGTATTCTGCAGAATATTGTAATTTGTTGTAGTGTTGGGATATTAGGCAGGTATTAGGCTCAACTTTGGTGAGGTAGCCTGCTTACTTGTGAACCACGTTATACAATTTGCACGACATAAACTTAACTGCCGCGATGTATTCAACATCATACTAGAAATGAGTACCACTTGTTCAACCGGCATGGAGCAGAACGCAGGTGAAGCAGTGTTTAGTTATGCTTGAACGGGAAGTAAGCTAGAACTTGTCCGTTGAGGAATGGTGCTTTCGTATCAGCTTGACTACCGCCTCGTGTCCATTCTTTGCCGCCCACCATAGTGGCGTCCGTTCTTTACCGCCTACTATAGTGGCGTCTGTCTGAACTGATCCTTCGAGTCTACGTCGGCCTTGCCTGTGTCGAGTAGCAGCTTGACTACTGCCTCGTGTCCGTTCTTTGCCGCCCACCATAGTGGCGTCCGTCCGTCCTGATCCTTCGAGCCGACGTCGACCTTGCCTGTGTCAAGTAGCAGCTTGGCTACTACCTCGTGTCCGTTGTTTGCCGCCCACCATAGTGGCGTCCGTCCGAACCGATCCTTCGAGTTGACGTCGACCTTGCCTGTGTCGAGCGGCAGCTTGACTACTACCTCGTGTCCGTCGTTTGCCGCCTTCGATAGTAGCGTCCGTCCGCCCTGATCCTTCAAGTCGACGTAGACCTTGCCTGTGTCGAGTAGTAGCTTGACTACTGCCTCGTGTCCGTTCTTTGCCGCCCACCATAGTGGCGTCCGTCCGTCCTGATCCTTCGAGTCTACGTCGACCTTGCCTGTGTCGAGCAGCAGCTTGACTACTATCTCGTATCCGTCGTTTGCCGCCTTCGATAGTAGCGTCCATCCGCCCTGATCCTTCAAGTCTACGTCGACCTTGCCTGTCTTGAGCAGCAGCTTGACTACTGCCTCGTGTCCGTTCTTTGTCGCCCACGATAGTGGCGTCCGTCCGAATAGATCCTTCGAGTCTACGTCGACCTTGCCTGTGTCGAGTAGTAGCTTGACTGCTGCCTCGTGTCTGTTCTTTGCCGCCCACCATAGTGGCGTCCGTCCGAACAGATCCTTTGAGTCTACGTCGGCCTTGCCTGTGTCGAGTAGCAGCTTGACTACTGCCTCGTGTCCGTTCTTTGCCGCCCACCATAGTGGCGTCTGTCCGTCCTGATCCTCCGAGTCTGCGCCGACCTTGCTTGTGTCGAGCAGCAGCTTGACTACTGCCTCGTGTCCATTCTCTGCTGCCCGCGATAGTGGCGTCCGTCCGCCCTGATCCTTCAAGTCGACGTAGACCTTGCCTGTGTCGAGCAGTAGCTTCACGATTTGCTCTTTGCCATTGACTGAAGCCGCTTGGAGTGCCTTCCTGTAGTTTTCACCCTGCAGGTCGGTCAAACCGTTCTCTTTAAAAAATCGGAGAATTTCGGCTAATTCCTGGAAATCTTTCACGACCTGATCTGCGGCAATAATGAACGCAACTCCTTTGGTTCGGTTTCCACCTAAAACATGCCCAAAGGTAAGTCGTACAGTAGTGTCACTGACAACAGTGCCACAGACAACAGCGCCACAGACAATAGCGCCACAGACAACAGCGCCACAGTCACCATTTGACCAACTTCCCTTCATCAATTGTGCTTTATGAACTTCTTGGAAGTAAATGCTGTTCGGCAACTTCATGTAGGTTGTCGTTTCTGAAAGAGCGACTTCAAGCCGACCACCTGCAGCTGTCCAGGTGTAGGCCTTTGTCTCGATGCTGGGGGGCCTCCCGGCTATTTGAAAGACCTTATCTGCATCCTTGTCTTCCGATAGAGTATTCCTCATTCGAGAATTCATCTCTTCGCTGAAGACCTCAATGAGAGCCCAGTCCCTGTCCACCGACCAAACGAGCAGACGACCGAGCGTTTCGATCGAGGGAAGCGTCGCCAGATCGCGTGGGATGGCGCCGGGAGGCTCTTTCGTATAGCTGCCATGGTGAAATGCATGGTACACCGTTTGTAGGAAAAGCCGATCGTCTAGTTGTACAATGTTGGCAGTGGCCGGGCGCAGACCTGAAGGGTGTTTGATGCATATGGCTAATCCCTTACTAGGAAGCGGTCTGGACGAATCGCTGTATACTTGGAGATCAAAACAAACTTCTGTGGCGAGGTTGAGGTAGTTTTGCTCATTGAGCCATTTTGTTGTTCCGTTCGAAGACCAGAATTCAAAATCCTCCAGGATTGACGGCTCATTACGCGCCTCAGAGAGCCCTGGGAATTCGGGCGTATGCTGGACTTGCCATTTGCAGTATTTCTTCAGAATTTTGCTCTTTTTAATTACTTCCTCAGCACCTTCTCTAGTTTTGGAGTCTCCTCCCGCTAGCAGAATCGTGGGCTTTGCTTTTGCTTGTGATCTACCGATCATGTATGCGTCGATCGTGATAAGCTCTCCTTTCTTGTCAGAGTCAAAAATAAGCTGCAGTTCGCGGTTGATTTCGGGGAAAATGTGGTTCTTGTACAATTTCCGAAGTTCTTCCGTGAGTTCCCAGTGGGTCTTCAGCAGATCGGGTTGTAAGGGCTTGCGATTGAAGAGTGAATTTATTTGATTTTGTTGCGAGTGATTACTGATCTCGTTATGTGGGCTCCGATTCGGCAGATATGAGTTCAAGCCATGGCCGCCTTCGTCGCGAAGAGTATTCAGAGATTGTTCGGTCATGACGCATATGCAACAAACCAACCGAATATCATCGCTGAACGTGTACGGCATGGGCAGCCATTCTCAGTTTCATAGGCTTGGGAGGCGTGTCTTGAGAGGTTATCGAGAGGTGGATGTCGGTTCCTTTTCAGAGGTCAGTCACTGTTGCTTGTCAAGCGTCTGCCACGGTGGCCGAATTGAAGGCACAGTCGGACGGCCGCTGCTGAGCTCGCAAATGAGAGTGATGATGATGTTCAAGATCATTGAGGCTGTGATTCGTGGCATAGCCACGACTGGTGAACGACGAGGTGCTTGTTTGCAATCATCCTGTTGTCCCATCGCGCTTTGGGTCTGCCAAGGACGCCAGAAGAATGATGGGTGAGGCAGTGTAAGGTTATTGATGTGGCTACCAACCAATTAGCACAGAACTCTACTGTGGTTGTAGGGGAAAGTATTTGATGTGGGGCCCTGGTCGTCGGCCTGTGCGCGTATTTTTCAGGGGTCGCTCCACCAATCACCTCACGGTGGCTTGTACTGTATTTTTCAAGAGAATCGTTTAGAATCAAGCTCCTGTATAGAGTCTTGAGGCTCTCCTCTGGCCTACCTTGCTGTCGCTCTCGCCGACTCTCTCGTTAACATGAACAGCTCGTTCTCATCAGACTCATCTCGCTCCCGCTCCCATGCCTCTCACAGCCAGCAGCTCTCGCGAGACCAGCGCTTACGGGTCCACACGCTTCGTGACGTAGGCTACGAGCTGCAGGATATTGAGAAGAAGCTTGGGAATCACGTACGGCCAGGCTCAGTACGCTGCTGCTCACAGGATCACCCCTAAGAAGCGGTCAGGTCGTCCTCCTAGCCTAAGTGATGAAGAAGTTGATGAAATTAAGCTCTTTATTATTTCTTCAAAGGCAGGACGGCTTATGGCGTATACCCAGCTTGCCCTCCGCTTTAGCCTTCGATTTGAACAGAATATCTCTGTAGAAGCCCTCAAAGGAGCCCTCCAGCGAAGAGGGTACAAACGATATGTAGCACGCCAGAAACCACCTCTTTTAGAAGCCAACAAAGCCGACAGATTGTAGTGGGCATACGAGCACGTAAATTAGACTCGCGAGCAGTGGAGCGTCATTTTATAGACAGATAAATCATGGGTTACAGGCGGCAAGCACAGGAAGCAATACGTAACAAGGAAGGCAGGGGAGGAGTAGGAGGAGACCTGTGTAATGCACAAGTATAGAAAGAGGAAGGGGTAGATGTTCTGGGGCTGCTTTGTAGGTACATAGAAGGGACCTGGCATATTCTAGGAGAAAGATTAGGGTACAATTAATAAGGAGTCTTATTATAACCACATTGTACCTATTATCCATGGATAGATAAGGCTTAATCCATACCTTATGCTTATGCAGGACTCTGCTCTAGGTCACGCAGCAGGTGTTACGTAGCGGGAGTTTGCTGAGCGTAGAATCTTCCCTATTTACTGGCCAGCCTTCTCTCCAGATCTTAACCCTATCGAGACTGTGTGGTGTATGATGAAGGATTATATTGAGAGGAAATGGGGGCCTGATTATGTATTCTCATACGATCAACTCAGGGCTGCTGTAAAGGAGGCATGGGACTCGATTTCTGAGGAAGATCTTGATATGTTAATCAACTCTATGAAGGCCAGGTGCGAGGCTGTAATAGCTGCTCGTGGCGGATATACAAGATTCTAAAGACTATAACAAGATTCATTACAATGCCAAGCCTTACTCAGCGAATTATTCGATAAAAAACACCCCCTGGCACCTCAGGTCTCCACATCAAATACTTTCCCCTGCAACCATAGTAAGCTGCCACGCCGCGTCGCCCCGCAACCGCTTGCAGTGCCTCGAATGCCCTTTATCGATTTTCACAGCCCCAATGCATGAAAAATCCCAGGAGCTCCTTATAGAAATAGATGAGCTTAGATTGTCATATTATGCACGCATCGTTTTCAAAACTCTCTAACCGCACATGGCTGCTTTGCAAGAGCGTCTTGCGGATTCGACTCCACTTAAACACGAGACTAAATCAGCCATAATTGACTCGTTATGGCCCAGGCATCCGCCTATACAACTCGACGATCTTGAAAATTATGACTGGGCCCCATACTTCGACTACTATGTCAACCAATGCCACCACTCTCTACAGAGCCAGTCTGTTGTAGTGCGCACTCACCAGGACATAGTCAAGCTCTCTTATATTTTTCGGAAAAACGCCCCCCGCGAAAATATCGAGGAGCAACTTAGAAATGCACTCGCAAAAGTCAATGCGAAAACAAAGGAAACAAATAGCACAGATAAATTAGAGGCTATGGAGGAGGATGTTAACAACACCATTAATCTCGTGGCAAGACTATATCTCATGGTCAACGTTCGAGCCTCTGAGGCAACGCTCACGACAGGTCGCACGAAACTGCGATGGACCGATGGCAGCCCGCGTTCGTTCCTGCTCGATCAATTCAAACACTCCGAGTCATTGCATGACATCAGCATCAAATTCGAGAAGACATTCACGGCACGAAACATCGAGCGCATCGCTGGTATCGCCATACACTGGACGGATAATCTAGCTGATCATCTTCGTATGCTCGACGCGGAAGATAAGACTGTTGCAATATTCCATCATGCTTCATTTCTAAAGTATCAAGCCACACTAGTCTTTCCACCATTTTTCCCACCACTTTATCCTACTGGCTTGGTTGAGGAAACACTCCGAACATTGGCTTTGCTGTTCCCCCAACATGACAGAGAGACGAAAACATGGTTGCAGTTACAGTCAAAGATGAACAGTTATATAATTGACAAACAACTGCTCAAATGTGGTCGTCTTCGCTTGGACGACAGACAGAAGAACAACTTCCACTTCTGGCACGACAGACTTGTCATCTTAAAGCAGGCTTACGACGAGTCGAGACCAGCAACGCTATCACAATGGTGGCTTGATCGAAGGAACACCGTGCAGTGGTATACTTTCTGGGTGGCTATCGTCGTACTTCTCCTAACAATTTTCTTTGGTTTAGTACAGGGCATCGAGGGTGCCCTACAAGTTTATAAGGCGTACAATCCGACTGTGAAATAAACTAGAGTATTATGCTATTGTATTCGAACTATGTACAACAATGGAACATTAGTTCAAGATTAATTATGTATATGAAGCTCCGTTGCCTTCCACCTCACCTCACTACATGTCCTCTAATAGAGACGTTTCGTTTATAGTCCTAACTATCTACTGTCCTGGTGCAAAGAGGTGGACTTTATGCCAGTTAGGTGCTGACAATGGCTGGGTTGCAAGGACTCAACATCACGTGGTTAAGTAAGCGCATGTGACAGCAAATTCAAATAGTACTGGAGGAGGATGATGCTTGTAACAACGCCACCGCTAGCTGGGAGGACGGCCGACCCGCACCGGCCACACCCTTGTGAGGTGGCGAATTCTGGAGGTGTTTTCAGAGAGTTGAGTTGGTTGACCGGAAGGCACGGCCAAAGTTGAGTTGGATCGCAAGGTTGCGGGGCTAAGGTCTGCTGTAAGTAAATTACACTATTATCAGTATAAAGAGTGATAAGAGCTTGACGGTAGTTCTGTACGGAAGGAAGTCTCTTCTGAAATAACAAAAGGCTCTCTGCAAATCAGGCGCGAAGGCGACAATGCAAACGTAATTTATAGGTGAGAGGCGCTCTTGATCTTCGAAAATAGCCATAGTTTATTATTTATATAAATTTAGTGAAGCTTGAAGTGCGTAGTGAGTAATAGTCGCTTGAAGTCGAAGTACCGCTCGTATTTTCCGGCATAGTGGGTTTTCTATATTCCTAAGTATAGTCTACTCTATCTATTCCCACCCCAGTAGTCAGTCACAGGTTTCTGGTTGCCAAGTCTGCAGCTAATACACTGCAGGTTCATACTGGATAATCGGATGCTTTCAGTTCCTCATCTCGTCTGGTGTAATCTTGCCATCCCCGTTGCGGTCAAAACTATCAGCATCGTTAGCAAAACGCCAACTTACTAATCGTTCCGCAGGGGGGAGGTGAGTAGTGATCTCGGAGCTGCTTACGTCTGAAAGTGACTCTTGCTGTCTTCAGTGTCCTTCCACTCCATCGCCGCCAGAAATTGCTCATACGTAAAATAGCCCTTCTTCTCCTGATCGGTTCCTTGGAAGAGCTGCTCATCAATCGAGGAACTGAACAAGCTTGCTTGAGATTCCGCAGGGGCATTCGAGACTTGTTGGGGCATCATTGGGACCTCCACCACTGCTGGGACGTCCTCGACCGCCACGGATGTTATCCCAATGAAGTAGCATTGCCCGACACAGACAGCTATTTGGGTGGGAGTGTGGTATTTCTTGGCGCATTTGGTCTCGCAATGTTTGTATGAGCAAACATCAGTCGGCAGACATCCTAGTTCTCATTCAGGAAACTCGATCGATGATGGTAAAAAGGAAAAAAAAGAGGGGGAGGGGGGGAGGGGGAATAACTACCTCCGTCACAGTTGCAGCAGAAGATATTGCATTTGCCCTTCCCACAACATGCTCCGAGTTTTTTGACCTGACAGCACGCGGAGACGATGCTAAGGAGAGTGCTGCCGATCATGAAGTAAGTAGATGACCGCATGTTGATTGTATCACGTAAAATTGCGTATGAAGTGAGACTTGTCTTTCTTCAGATTTTCAAGTAACAACCAATTTGAACTTTATTGGAGAATGAAGTGTCTAATATATCAAGCACTTGAGGATTGAGTCTAGATTATATAGAAAATCTCCTTCATGATCAAGGCCAAGATTGGAAAGGGTTTCTCGAGTTTTTGTGGAGTAACTTTAGTCACCGCTTTCCTGCAAGAAGTTGCAAAGAATTTAACACCCAATGCATCATGCCTAGTCTGTGCATTTATCCTGACCAGAATTTTGACTTTCGTCTTCGGACAGCCCGTTTCCGCGTCTGGACATTCCAGGTATCCGCGCAGACAGCTAATCATCTTATTCCACCAACGGCGCTAAACTAAAAAACTACAAACGACACGACAGTTCTGTACCCACTATATCTCAAAGACGTTGGCCGCGTTCTCGTATCAATCGCATGAAACTGTGGCTAGCTGAAAGGAAGTAAAGATAACGTGAGCTTACCAAACTACGATGCGCGTTCCGAACTATCTAAGCACTCACGGCCGAAAACTTTCTAAGGTCGTACAATTATTTAGAGAACAATACAACGTTTTAGTAAGTATAGCCTTGTTAGCTGTAACAAGTGCTCGCGAGAAGTGTGCAGCAGTAGAGTATGAAGAGCGGTCAAGACGACGGCTGACGGCTCTCGTAAAACAGGTTGTCAGCTTCCACGCATCGTAGTTTCCACTTCATCACGAGCCTCTTTTCGACTACCCCAGCCAGGACAACAATAAGCTGAAGCCTATAGAGAAACATCATGTTAGTGGTTCTTTTATGATATTGTGGTGTGATGTTGTAATGTTGTACTGCAGCCAAGTTAGCTAATTGGGCACACAGTTTGCGGGAACCCAGCTGAACTTCCATTAACCAGTAACCCTGAAGGACACATCATTTGCGCCTTAAGCTGCATTTAAAGCGTGCCTAGAGCAACGCTAGAGTAAGCCGTCTTGTGGGATGGAGCCGATGCACACCGGACCTTCAAATTCAAAACAGGATTCTACAATCTGCAGTCTTACAACCTGCGGTATCGACATGCTACAGCATAATGCACACAAAAGAACACCACCGTACTTTATGCAAGAGAATCCTAGAGCGTCGAGATACAAGTGAATTACCTACTTTTGCGGAAGTCTACTCCCCAGAAGGACAGATTCGGGTGCTTCGTCGGTTCAAGGGAGGGAGCTAGAGACTTCCCACAGGTAGACATAGTATCGAGCTGCGTTGCGGTGCCAGCACAATATGGATTTAGTAGTCTAGGAAAGCGCGATGAAGGTCGCAGAGGCTTCAAGTATATGTTCCTTACACGAAGCCCTAAGCTATGCTACTTCGACGAGGCGATAGTAATGTTTAGGTGCGAAGGCACCCGTGTGTTTGGAAATGCCTACGGCACACGACCAGACTGGTCAACAAGCAAATAAAGCAAATATGAGCAATAGTATTTACTTGTTTGTGTGCTAAGAGTGCTATATTTTGTTTGTATTTGTATTTGGAAGTGATTATTTGCAAATATTTGATTATTTGCAAGTATTTGGCATAACTTTATGATACGCTTGCATACAAATTACTATGCCGGCGTATCCCACTCCTGTATATGGTACTCCTCTATAATCTGCTCGTCGGTGAGCTTGCTCTTATCTTGATTGTATATAGGCGTATATCCAGCTCTTATCCACGCGCGTATTAACTGTAGAGCTGAGAGTTGCTTACTGCTAAGGTGGCGTCGTTTTGACTCGAGTAAATCGCCGAGCTCACTAAAGAGGCGCTCGCAATTGCTACTTGATGCTGGGATTGTCATAATATCGATCGCAAAACGCGCTAAGTTAGGGTATTTTGGCTATAATTGAATCTAGTACTTGACTGGATTCCTATCTGCCTAGTATTGCTTGCGCGTCCATATTAGAACATAACCAGAGAATTCGAGGCCCCTTAATTCCTATTTTCAACGCTGACCGTTCCCAAATAATTTGAACATTTAGTTCATTATCGCAATAGTAGCGTTCAGCTGTACTAAAGAACAGAGCGCAGAGACGGCAATTGTCTTTAGTAACGCTGACTTCAGAAAGGTTAATGTTGCAATCAGCCGCCATAATTGAAGCACAGCAGGCACAACTGACTGCGTCAAGCTGAATCGGTAGCACGCTGGATCGCAAGCTTTTAAAGAAATCCCGGGCAAAGTTATTGTCGAAGGTATAGCGCCAGCCGTCAAGCTACACTTGTATTAGTACTTGTTCAAGGGCAGACATTCGCAGGTCTACTTACCTCCTACACCACCAAACATGCCAGAATCAGTAATAGCCTCGCATCCCAATATTCGCAGGTCTACTTCACCCCAAATTTCGGGGCCTTTCGAATGGTACGATTTACTGGCGGAAGATGCCATAATCAGTATACAAGAGCACAATGCTGCTAGTGGCCACTGGAGGTGGGACTTCAATAAGTTTAGTTTGTCGAGAAGACAAACACCTCGACATACTCCGAACCTGGAAGTGCGCCAGGTACAAGCGACGCGTGGGAGTCAGGAATACAGACCCGCACAAGAACTAACAGTAGAGCCTTGGAACACTGCCACGCAAATTGAGCTGAGCGGCGATGAACTCATGTTCTTCGAACATTATATTGTGGTGGTGATACGTGGGGACGTATCGAGTGGAGGGTATGAGGATAGACCCGCAGTCGAATAACAATCGGAGCTTAGTAGGAAAGAGTTGCCCTTTCTAGGTAACAGATCTTAAAAGCTATAAAACAAAGTAATCGGGAATCCCGATTGATAGCCAAGCGTCTCAAAAACAATAATTATAATAATATCAGTCAAAATTAACGTGTCATGGATGGGATGCCGAACTCCATCTACCATATTCCAGTCTTTTTCTTCCGATCTCCACTCGGACCAGTCTTAATCACCAAACTCGTGATTTTTCAGAAATTCGCATTCTGCTACACCACAATATCACAGCTAGTGGGCCGATTCTGGACCTGTTCGATCTAGCGAGGCATTTCTCTAGTGTCGTACCGCACCCTGCCCTGAGGAACGTTGGCCTTCTCAAGTCGCTTCTTGCTGTCGGAGCTTGCCACATGGCGTTAGATCTGTTGGAACGAACGAAGGATCCTTCGGAACACATTGATACTCAAACCACTGCTCCTCCCCGCACGCCCGCTTCGACACAGAGCAGTTCTATGACTGTCCTGCCAGATACCAGGAGGATCGCGGAACAGTACTACTATGAGGCCCTGCACTACCTGGCTCAGACCTTGCTATACCCGTCCTATACATGCTCTTATGGGATTCTGGCGACAGCTATTCTGATGTATCACTTTGCGCGGAGGACCAAGAGAAACAAGTGGAGGTTCTGACAGTCCTAGAGAAGGCGCTGAAAGTTAGCAAATTTCCGGCTCAAGCTTTGATGAATGACTTAGTCAAGCTGTGGCATGGTTCGGGCTGAAGGATTACAATAAACGCACACAAGATGCAACACAACCTCAAAACAATTGGGCACAATACGCAATCTTGAAAAGATGGCCAATATCATTCTTTGCTACATGACTTTGACACAGACCATAGGAACCGAGTTGTGGAGTACCGAATGTAGGATGAGGAGTGACGGAGTTGGCGATGGCTCGATGCGAGCTCGTCTCGAACCGTCCAAGAGCGCCTTCGCGTCGCCGTTTTGGCGCGTCTGTAGAATACCCCTAGGGAGTTAGCAGTGCCGTTGCAGCCTAGCATCGACTCGTAATCAATCAATTTGGCGCCTCGAATGCTGCTGCACCGCATCTCGAAGACATGGGCAAGCGTGACATGGTCCTACGTTATAATGTACGAATTGGAAGAATAACTTACCATTTAGCAGGGTCTGGTTTGAGGAACAACACCGCTGTAGCCACAATGACGGCAGCCGCGTCTTCTCCTGCAAGGACAAGGGACATAAATAACGCGGACACGTGGTCGGCAGCAGCAATTTGCGCAGCCGCGACCGCCACACGTTCTGCACCGCTAATTACGAAAGTCAACGAGGAAAAATGGAGTCACGTGACGGTAAGAACTTGCAGCCATTGCGTTTGTCTGAATAAGTTGGGATGAAAGCAAGTATGTCGGAGAAGCCTAAATAGGGGCGTATGTGTTCGGAGGTGGGGATGGCGGAGGGACTTTTATATTGTGAAAACAGCGAAATGGGTGAAGAGAGCTGAAGGAGTGAAAGCAGCTGTCGCTTTACACAATTCTAGGGCGGCGAATCAGAATGGTTGGACAGAAATTCTCCGAGGCTCAGCTCCGTTTAAAGCGATTGGCAGAGGGTGTGTTGCAAAATGAGCGAGTGATAGTCAATCAAATTGTGGCGCACCCTAAGCGCCCGCAATAAGTGAGGCAATGGGTGAGGCGCTACTCAACACCTGACGTGGCGCAACGATTGACAGCCTGAAACAAGCATGGTGGCGGCGCTTGGCTGGCACCAGTAGAGACGCCTACCAAACTAAAGGTACCTAAGAACGCCTCGGACAACCGTAGTGCTGACAACTCAGCTGTCAAGAACACACTTTAGAAAAACATCTTTCACCACCACGGAAAGTGGATCCTCCACAAAATGGAAGGCACGACTACAATGGATGAGGAATCACCCAAAACGCGACTGCTACCGAGGTTCAGAAGACCCTCCGTTGAAATAGGATCCAGTGGAAAAGGTGCGTGAGAAGCTATGGGAAGAGGATATGGGAAAAGACAATGGCAAAGACCAGGTTGAAATAGCTATCGATTGGCGTATGCGCCAAATTTTCAAAGGAAAGAAGCCACGACGTACTGGTAAGTTTTCGCAGCTTCGTACTTGTGGGAGACAGCTGATTTGTGTCTGTTAAGATACCTGGTCACATTCAAACTCGAAAGGAGATGCTAGAGACGAGGTGATTGAAAACGAGAATAAATATATAAATAAAAACGGAGAAGATAGGCAAGCAGAAGATCCGCAAGACAAAGTAGAATACAGTGTGAAAGAAGACACAAAAGGAGACCCAAATAAGGGCACAGAGGAGGCCAAAAAGGATGCGAGAGAGGAAACGGATACTGGAAATTCAGACACGAAGGCTGATAGTCAATGCGTGGATGCACAAAAAAGTGACGAAGTTGTGACTATAGGCTGCCGCAAGAAGCGAGAGATGAAAATAGGGGCAGAAGTGGAGGGTAGTATAGAGAGAAGTAGAAAGAGAAAAACGTAGAGAATTTCCAACTCTTCCTCTAGATGGATATTACGAGGGCTGGACCTGAGGAGCTCCTTGAGCTTATCGAACCCGGTGACAGGAATTGGCCGGTAAGTGAAGACTTGGACTTAGGATCCGAGCTTTGAATATAAATAGAGCAGCCATCTTATTAATGTAAGGCTACAGCCCGAATTCGATATCCAGCTTACTGCGTGCATTTGGATCCACATTGTTTTCGATTGCCTTCGCGGTCCCAGGGAAGTGGGGTGTATGGGCTAGTAATAGTTGCTAGACGTAAGGTGTGGCCTAGATAGAATTGGATTATGGGCTGATAGCATTATATCGTTCACTCTAGCGTAATGGTCTCGTTCTTAAATCTTTCCAAATCCAACCGCTCTATAAGCTCCCCATCCATCACACCATGAATGTAGCTCTCGCCGACGAGCCTATACCCCGTAGTCCCAGCTACTGGCGTCAGAATATACGGGACGCTCTCTCCGAACAATACGCAGCACACATCGTTTACCCGGGTTACATGGCCCGGCCCAAGCCCAACCCTTCCACCTTCTGTACGGATCATTTGCATCTCTCTACACAATAGGCTTTCAAAGAAATTGTCCGCGTTGCCATCAGGAGGCATATCTTGCTCTTGGGTATCTGAATTTGCGACCGCTAGTCGGGAGCGGTGTCTATACGCCGCAAAATCCTTTCGAGTTTGCCCAATGATCCGGTCCTCAAGTACATCGTTCAGTGGTAACCCCAGCATTAGGGTTAAAATAAAGTAATCTTCATCGAGTGGCGCGATTGCCAACGCACCGTTCCATAACATATCAATGAAGGGCTCGCCTGCGGTGCGAATAGCGTTATCCAGTAATTCTGGGTCAAGGGTAATTTTATCTTGACTAATGACCTCAGAGACCCACAGAATTTTGTCGAAGACAAATCCAGGTATTTTAAGCCATTTGCCATCGGATATATTTCTCGGAGGACCCATTCGAGTACCGCCTGCCCGATACCGATATGACGGCCTTGCTATGGGATATCTATAAAAATGGCCCCCATCCCAACGAGGTACCCAGGACGGTGTATCGTGCCGCATTAAATCATCTAAGTTGTGGTGCTCGATAGAACTTAGGAGCCATGGAGCTTCTCTTGGATGTTGCAGCAAGGCGCAGGCGATGTCACGGTAGACTTCGTTCACCGGCTTTTTATAATCCACGTCCACAATTAACCGGCCATCTTCATCTTTTGCTAATGGGCTCCCAAGGAATGCGTATACGTGATCGCGTGGGTTCGTAGCTTTCAAATACTTGCCTGTTTTAAGGACGTCGACGAACAATTCTGTCCTATCCCTTTCCGCATCCATCCGGATCAGGGGCAATGATTTCGTCCACGATCCGTCCTCCTTCCCATACGTAGCATGCATGAAAATGAACATATCGGACAATGTTCCCGATGAAAACTGTGCAGGCAGTTGAAAGAGCTCCATAGCGAATTCATATTTCCAAGAGATCCAGCCTACCAGCTCAAACAAATGTGCTACACCTATTCTCTTTGAACCCCAATGAAAATCGCACTCTTTTGCAAGAGCAGCTTCTTGAACTACCCAAACACGCTCAAACCAAGGGAGTTGGAACAGTGCCACAACTTTATCCCATTTCCTCTTATCAAGGGAAATTGGATATGGATGAACGAGGCGCGGCATTTTGTTAACATCCCGGTTGTTCTGTAGAAACATTCTATCGAGGTAGTTATTTGTCTCCCTGATAAGCTGAAACGCATCCTTGGCAAGACTATTCGGGTCGCGTCCGGCCCATACAAGCACGCGCCTCGCCCTTTTGTATAATTCGCCCATGCCGTTGACTTGAGTGTTCTTTTCTTCCAGGTCTTGCTGGTTGATGCATAGAGCGTCTGCCCAGAGTGTTCTTGGCCTTGTTAGATAGCGAAATGTTCTAAGGGCGTCGGCGAGATTCGTGGTAATAGAAATCTGAACACCATTGCATTTGATAGGGACGGAAATTTTCGGATCACCCCATACGTAAGAGATTGCTTCGTATTTAGTGGCTACTCCTTTTGATGATATGGTTTCCAGTTCGCATTTGATTTCGGCCCTTTGCATTCCAGGAAATAGCTTTAGTACGCGGATGTAATCTCGGCCCGGAAGTGGTTTGTATATGCTTTCTACGGCTTCTGAGGACGACATTGGGCTGGTAACAGGATTTGTCTTATGCTGAAAGGCTGAGTCGCGGGCGTAGCTTGCGCACTTAAGCAACCCTACGAAAAAGATGAACGAAGGTCGTATTCCGGACGGGAGTCTGAAGACGGCATAGATAGTAATGCAACGAGATATACCAGACAGAATTATAGGAGACAGAGGCTTGTGCTGTTTTACCGTAGTTTCGTAGACCAGACAGCAAGATTAGAAACGGTAAGCTGAGCTTTAGAGGGTACATAAACGCCACGAGAGGCGGTGTCTGACGGTAGTATTTTGATGAGGCAATATAGCGTCAGGGGTGGTGCGTTGGAAACCTGGAATGTGAAAGGAAAGCGCCGAATGCGTGAGGCTCTGGGCTGCGGAGAGAACATCATGTGATCGGGTAAGGTGCGGCCAGCGCCGGCTATTTTTAATTAAACAGCCTTCAGCCTCGACTTGAGGAATGCGAAGCTAAGCATCATCCGCGAGCATCACTCTTCTCACTTCTTCACATTACGCAGCTTTTCTTTCCCTATCATCTTTCGGTCGTACACAGAAGCCATGGCTTCTATCATCAAGGTCTTACGCCCGCTTGCACACAGTGCCACCGCTTCGTCTAGACCGCTGCAACCAGCTTTCTCGCGGACGGCCCCGTAGTAGGTTTCCTAGTACGCTGAAGTTAGAGCAGGAAATTAACTACTAATAGTAATGTTTCTAGGGTATAATACATCTTAGCAATAGCCCTCGGAATGGATTTAAATTATAAAGATATAATTAATAAGTAGTAAAGAAAGTAGGATAGGATATATTTATAGACAAATTTTTAAGGAGAAAGCCTCAAGGTTTTGATGGTATATATATGTAGTAGTCATGTGACTTAGGCGTGGCCTAGGGGTTCTTCTCACTAATCATCTCTGGCCTTATATTGTCTTCACTCTGTCACACGCCCTTCCTACACACCTCCTATGTCGGCCTCAGGCTCAACCCCTCGGGAGACCTACGGGCCACCCTCGGGTTAGCCATGAGGGGAGTGAGGAGGATGATCGTCAAGCGAGAAGCCTAAATGTGAGATGTGGGATCTGGTATGGCAATATCTTTTGGGAAATGGACTGTTTAAATGAGTAGCTGTATATTATTAGATGACTGTTCTGTCAGTTTTAGGCCGTGAGCGATCAGGAGAGTCACAATCAGGGTTTTGATGATTTCAGTGTATATAAGCTACCGATGCCGAATGAGATATTGTTAAGTGCCTTCCTGATATTGAGCGTCTGGAAGCACTCGCCGCTGCTCGCGTCCCATATCCTGACCGCCCCGTCGTCCAACGCCGACGCCAGCCGTGTCGAGTCGTGGGAGAAGGCCACTGACCTGACGTCACCGTTGTGGCCCTCGAGCGTCTGCAGACAGGCACTCCAGTTGTCTCCTATGCCCGGCCTGACCGTACAGGCATAGCTCGTCAGAAGTACCTGGAGGAGTGTCTCGAGTTTTGCTATTGATATCACTCCTGCTGACATGCTCTTGCAAAGACTAAGAGCCTCCAGCCAGTCTCGCTGCCATGCAGCTTTTTTGGGTTGTAGTGGTTTTCACTCCAGAAACATCATCCACCCTCTCACAAGCGCTCTTGAAGTCATTTTACATACTTTCCTTACTTCGTTTTCTGTCTTTCTTGACATCATCATCATGTTGCTTTCCACTCGATGGGTCGCCAGCTAAACAGGCAACGCTTCAGTCCTTGCAACTCCTCAACGGTTGGTGCCGAGTGGGATGTGGTCACTGCTCTGCTGAGAGCATGATTTGAGCCCAACTAAGGGCTCTGTTGTCAGACAACTGCTCTATTGCTTCTAGCTCTGCAACAAATTCCGACCAGGCGGCAGGGTTTGTGCAAATGAAGGCTTTCTATGATGCATGCTGCTCGGAGAACTCATTCACGTACTGAGCCGGCTTGCCTTTGCATTAACAATCATCTCCATGCGGCAAGCTGCAGCGACAAAAGTGGACATGGCGGTAATAACATAAACAGCCTAGACCATCGATGATCATTGATCTGGCATGCCGCACACTTTAGCCATAGTGATGACTAAGGGCGCCGCTTCGTAGTGGCGCTGCGTGGCGCAGCCACTGTCCCTCTCAGTGCTCGATCGCCAAACCACAACTGCCCTCTCCTTATGTCCCATCACTTGCATCACGGCAAGGTTATGGGCAGTGCGGGTCGGCTATCCTCCCTGCTAGCGGTGGCGGCATCAAGTACTCAGTTATCCTCATCTCCATTCAACGTCACATATTAGTACGCTTACTAAGTCACGTGATATTTAGCAGCTCTGCCACTTTGCACTGCCTCGTGGCCCCATCATCATTTTCAACCCGTTACTTTCAATTCTTCACATAAACCTACCAGCAAGTATGGTTATAATTCTTTGACTGCTCGAGATACGTATATCTCGCCTATATCCACTCGAATAATTCTGACATTCCTTTCATTATGCGTCTTTGTCGGCT